>JAHIAM010006405.1:0-113015 GCA_021605205.1 Aegilops longissima | reverse complement strand
TCACTTGTGGAAATCGCTCTAGGACCCCAAAATAGTGATTAATAATCCACGAAACGGGCCAGAATCGGACAAAACCGTGACAGTTGATGACCGACACGTAAACGAACCGTTGGGATCGTCACTTGTGGAAATCGCTCTAGGACCGCAAAACAGTGATTAATAGTGCATGAAATGGGCCAGAATCGGCCAAAATTGTGTGCGTTGATTACCGACACGTAAACGCACCCCGGGATTCGTTAATCGTGGAAATCATTCCTGGACCCCAAAACAGTGAGTAATAGTCCACGAATCGGGTTCGAGTTGGCCAAAACTGCGAGTGTTGACAACGAACACGTAAACGCACCTCGGGGTTGGTTAATCGTGGAAATCACCCCGGGACCCCAAAACAGTGAGTAATAGTCCATGAAACGGGATAGAATCGGCCGAAACAATGAGAGTTGATGACCAAAACGTAAACACACCCTGGGGTTCATTAATCATGGAAATCACTCCGGGACCCCAAAACAGTGAGTAATAGTCCACAAAACGGGCCAGAATCGGCCAAAACTGTGAGTGTTGATGACCGACACGTCAACGCAGCCCGGGGTTCGTTCATCGTGGAAATAACTCTCCGACCCCAAAACAGTGAGTAATAGTCCACGAAACGGGCCTGGATTGGCCAAAACTGTGAGTGTTGATGACCGACTCGTAAACGCACCCACGGGTTCGTTCTTCGTGGAAATCACTCCCGGACCCCAAAAGAATGAGTAATAGTCCACGAAACGGGCCAGAATCGGCCCAAACTGTGAGTGTTGACGACCGAGACGTAAACGCACCCCGGGGTTCGCTAATCGTGGAAATCAATCCGGGACCCGAAAACAGTGAGTAATAGTCCACAACACGGGCTAGAATCGGCCAAAACAGTGAGTAATAATCGACGAAACGCGCTAGAATAGACAAAACTGTGAGTGTTGATAACCGACTCTTAAGCGTACCTTGGGGTTCGAGAACCATGGAAATTTCCTTGGGATCCCAAATACGTCAGTAAGAGTCCACGAAACGGGCCAGAATGGGCCAAAACTATGAATGTAGATGACCGACACATAAACGCACCCCGGGGATCGTCACTTGCGGAAATCACTCTAGGACCCCAAAACAGTGGTTAATAATCCACGAAATGGGCCAGAATCGGCCAAAACTGTGAGAGTTGATGACCGACATGTAGACGCACCCCGGGGTTCATTAATCGTAGAAATCACCCTAGGACCCCAAAACAGTGAGTAATAGTCCACGAAACGGGTTAGAGTTGGCCAAAACTGCGAGTGTTGAAAACGGACACTTAAACGCACCCCAGGGATCGTCAATTGTGGAAATCGCTCTAGGACCCCCAAAACAATGAGTAATAATCCATGAAACGGGCCATAATCGGCCAAAACTGTGAGAGTTGATGACCGACACATAAACGCACCCTGAGATTTGTTAATCGTGGAAATCACTCCGGGACCCCAAAATAGTGAGTTATAGTCCACGAAACAGGGCAGAATCGGCCAAAACTGTGAAAGTTGATGACCGACACGTAAACGCACCCTGGGGATCGTCACTTGTGGAAATAGCTCTAGGACCACAAAACAGTGATAAATAGTCCACGAAATGTGCCAGAATCGGCCAAAACTGTGAGTGTTGATGACCGACACGTAAACGCGCCTCGGTGTTCGTTAATCGTGGAAATCACTCCGGGACACCAAAACAGTAAGTAATAGTCCACAAAACGGGCCAGAATCGGCCAAAACTGTGAGTAATAGTCGACGAAACGGGCCAGAATCGGCCAAAACTGTGAGTGTTGATGACAGACTCTTAAGCGCACCTTGGGCTTCGACAACCATGAAAATCGCTTTGGGAACCCAAATACGTGAGTAAGAGTCCACCAAACGGGCCAGAATGGGCTAAAACTGTGAGTATAGATGACCGACACGTAAACGCACCCCGGGGATCGTCACTTGTGGAAATCGCTCTAGGACCCCAAAATAGTGATTAATAGTCCATGAAACGGGCCAGAATCGGACAAAACTGTGACAGTTGATGACCGACACGTAAACGCACCCTGGGGATCGTCACTTGCGGAAATCGCTCTAGGACCCCAAAACAGTGGTTAATAATCCACGAAATGGGCCAGAATCGGCCAAAACTGTGAGAGTTGATGACCGACATGTAAACGCACCCCGGGGTTCATTAATCGTGGAAATCACCCTAGGACCCCAAAACAGTGAGTAATAGTCCACGAAACGGGTTAGAGTTGGCCAAAACTGCGAGTGTTGAAAACGGACACTTAAACGCACCCCAGGGATCGTCAATTGTGGAAATCGCTCTAGGACCCCCAAAACAATGAGTAATAATCCATGAAACGGGCCATAATCGGCCAAAACTGTGAGAGTTGATGACCGACACATAAACGCACCCTGAGGTTTGTTAATCGTGGAAATCACTCCGGGACCCCAAAATAGTGAGTTATAGTCCACGAAACAGGGCAGAATCGGCCAAAACTGTGAAAGTTGATGACCGACACGTAAACGCACCTCGAGGATCGTCACTTGTGGAAATAGCTCTAGGACCACAAAACAGTGATAAATAGTCCACGAAATGGGCCAGAATCGGCCAAAACTGTGAGTGTTGATGACCGACACGTAAACGCACCCGGGGTTCGTTAATCGTGGAAATCACTCCGGACACCAAAACAGTGAGTAATAGTCCACAAAACGGACGAGAATCGGCCAAAATTCGTTAATCGTGAGTAATAGTTTGAGTAATAGTCCAAAAGCGGGCTAGAATCGCCAAAAATAATGTGAGTGTTGATGACATAACCGACTCTTAAGCGCACCTTGGGCTTCGACAACCATGGAAATCGCTTTGGGAACCCAAATCGTGAGTAAGAGTCCACCAAACGGGCCGAATGGGCCAAAACTGTGAGTATAGATGACCGACACGTAAACGCACCCGGGATCGTCACTTGTGGAAATCGCTCTAGGACCCCAAAATAGTGATTAATAGTCCATGAATGACGGGCGCAGAATCGGACAAAACTGTGACAGCCAAAACTGCGAGTTGATGACCGACACGTAAACGCACTCCACGAAACAGGGCAGAATCGGGATCGTCACTTGTGGAAATAGCTCTAGGACCCCAAAACAGTGATAAATAGTCCACGAAATGGGCGAGAATCGGCCAAAACAATGAGTGTTGATGACCGACAAAGTTGATGATCAAACGCACCTCGGGGTTCGTTAATCGTGGAAATCACTCCGGGACACCAAAACAGTAAGTAATAGTCCACAAAACGGGCCAGAATCGGCCAAAACTGTGAGTAATAGTCGACGAAGCGGGCGAGAATCGCCAAAACTGTGAGTGTTGATGACAGACTCTTAAGCGCATCTTTGAGGCCCGACAACCATGGAAATCGCTTTGGGAACCCAAATCGTGAGTAAGAGTCCACCAAACAGGCCAGAATGGGCAAAAACTGTGAGTGTAGATGACCGACACATAAACGCACCCCGGGGATCGTCACTTGTGGAAATCGCTCTAGGACCCCAAAATAGTGATTAAGAGTCCACGAAACGGGCCAGAATCGGACAAAACCGTGACAGTTGATGACCGACACGTAAACGCACCCTGGGGATCGTCACTTATGGAAATAGCTCTAGGACCCCAAAACAGTGATTAATAGTCCATGAAATGGGCCAGAATCGGCCAAAATTGTGAGCGTTGATTACCGACACGTAAACGCACCCCGGGGTTCGTTAATCGTGGAAATCATTCCGGGACCCCAAAACAGTGAGTAATAGTCCACGAATCGGGTTAGAGTTGGCCAAAACTGTGAGTGTTGACAACGAACACGTAAACGCACCCCGGGGTTGGTTAATCGTGGAAATCACTCCGGGACCCCAAAACAGTGAGTAATAGTCCATGAAACGGGATAGAATCGGCGAAACAATGAGAGTTGATGACCAAAACGTAAACACACCCTGGGGTTCGTTAATCATGGAAATCACTCCGGGACCCCAAAACAGTGAGTAATAGTCCACAAAACGGGCCAGAATCGGCCAAAACTGTGAGTGTTGATGACCGACACGTCAACGCACCCCGGGGTTCGTTCATCGTGGAAATAACTCCCGGACCCCAAAACAGTGAGTAATAGTCCATGAAACGGGCCTGAATTGGCCAAAACTATGAGTGTTGATGACCGACTCATAAACGCACCCAGGGTTTCGTTCTTCGTGGAAATCACTCTCGGACCCCAAAACAGTGAGTAATAGTCCACGAAACGGGCCAGAATCGGCCCAAACTGTGAGTGTTGACGATCGAGACGTAAACGCACCCCGGGGTTCGTTAATCGTGGTAATCACTCCGGGACCCGAAAACAGTGAGTAATAGTCCACAAAACGGGCTAGAATCGGCCAAAACAGTGAGTAATAATCGACGAAACGCGCTAGAATAGACCAAAACTGTGAGTGTTGATAACCGACTCTTAAGCGCACCTTGGGGTTCGAGAACCATGGAAATTTCCTTGGGATCCCAAATACGTGAGTAAGAGTCCACGAAACGGGCCAGAATGGGCCAAAACTATGAGTGTAGATGACCGACACATAAACGCACCCCGGGGATCGTCACTTGTGGAAATCGCTCTAGGACCCCAAAACAGTGATTAATAATCAACGAAATGGGCCAGAATCGGCCAAAACTGTGAGAGTTGATGACCGACACGTAAACGCACCACGGGGTTCATTAATCGTGGAAATCACCCCGGGACCCCAAAACAGTGAGTAATAGTCCACGAAACGGGTTAGAGTTGGCCAAAACTGCAAGTGTTGAAAACGGACACTTAAACGCACCCCAGGGATCGTCAATTGTGGAAATCGCTCTAGGACCCCCAAAACAATGAGTAATAGTCCATGAAACGGGCCATAATCGGCCAAAACTGTGAGAGTTGATGACCGACACATAAACGCACCCTGAGGTTTGTTAATCGTGGAAATCACTCCGGGACCCCAAAATAGTGAGCTATAGTCCATGAAACAGGGCAGAATCGGCCAAAACTGTGAAAGTTGATGACCGACACGTAAACGCACCCTCGGGATCGTCACTTGTGAAAATAGCTCTAGGACCCCAAAACAGTGATAAATAGTCCATGAAATGGGCCAGAATCGGCCAAAACTATGAGTGTTGATGACCGACACGTAAACACGCCTCGGGGTTCGTTAATCATGGAAATCACTCCGGGACACCAAAACAGTAAGTAATAGTCCACAAAACGGGCCAGAATCGGCCAAAACTGTGAGTAATAGTCGACGAAACGGGCCAGAATCGGCCAAAACTGTGAGTGTTGATGACAGACTCTTAAGCGCACCTTGGGCTTCGACAACCATGGAAATCGCTTTGGGAACCCAAATACGTGAGTAAGAGTCCACCAAACGGGCCAGAATGGGCAAAAACTGTGAGTGTAGATGACCGACACATAAACGCACACCGGGGATCGTCACTTGTGGAAATCGCTCTAGGACCCCAAAATAGTGATTAAGAGTCCATGAAACGGGCCAGAATCGGACAAAACCGTGACAGTTGATGACCGACACGTAAACGCACCTTGGGGATCGTCACTTGTGGAAATAGCTCTAGGACCCCAAAACAGTGATTAATAGTCCATGAAATGGGCCAGAATCGGCCAAAACTGTGAGCGTTGATTACCGACACGTAAACGCACCCCGGGGTTCGTTAATCGTGGAAATCATTCCGGGACCCCAAAACAGTGAGTAATAGTCAACGAATCGGGTTAGAGTTGGCCAATACTGCGAGTGTTGACAACGAACACGTAAACGCACCCCGGGGTTGGTTAATCGTGGAAATCACTCCGGGACCCCAAAACAGTGAGTAATAGTCCATGAAACGGGATAGAATCGGCCAAAACAATGAGAGTTGATGACCGAAACGTAAACACACCCTGGGGTTCGTTAATCATGGAAATCACTCCGGGACCCCAAAATAGTGAGTAGTAGTCCACAAAACGGGCCAGAATCGGCCAAAACAATGAGTGTTGATGACCGACACGTCAACGCACCCCGGGGTTCGTTCATCGTGGAAATAACTCTCGGACCCCAAAACAGTGAGTAATAGTCCACGAAACGGGCCTGAATTGGCCAAAACTGTGAGTGTTGATGACCGACTCGTAAACGCACCCAGGGGGTTCGTTCTTCGTGGAAATCACTCCCGGACCCCAAAACAGTGAGTAATAGTCCATGAACGGGCCAGAATCGCCCAAACTGTGAGTGTTGACGATCGAGACGTAAACGCACCCGGGGTTCGTTAATCGTGGAAATCACTCGGGACCCAAAACAGTGAGTAATAGTCCACAAAACGGGCTAGAATCGGCGAAAACAGTGAGTAATAATCGACGAAACGCGCTAGAATAGACCAAAACTGTGAGTGTTGATAACCGACTCTTAAGCGCACCTTGAAGTTCGAGAACCATGGAAATTTCCTTGGGACCCCAAATACGTGAGTAAGAGTCCATGAAACGGGCAAGAATGGGCCAAAACTATGAGTGTAGATGACCGACACATAAACGCACCCCGGGGATCGTCACTTGTGGAAATCGCTCTAGGACCCCAAAACAGTGATTAATAATCCACGAAATGGGCCAGAATCGGCCAAAACTGTGAGAGTTGATGACCGACACGTAAACGCACCCCGGGGTTCATTAATCATGGAAATCACCCCGGGACCCCAAAACAGTGAGTAATAGTCCACGAAACGGGTTAGAGTTGGCCAAAACTGCGAGTGTTGAAAATGGACACTTAAACGCACCCCAGGGATCGTCAATTGTGGAAATCGCTCTAGGACCCCCAAAACAATGAGTAATAGTCCATGAAACGGGTCATAATCGGCCAAAACTATGAGAGTTGATGACCGACACATAAATGCACCCTGAGGTTTGTTAATCGTGGAAATCACTCCGGGAACCCAAAATAGTGAGTTATAGTCCACGAAACAGGGCAGAATCGGCCAAAACTGTGAAAGTTGATGACCGACACGTAAACGCACCCTGGGAATCGTTACTTGTGGAAATAGCTCTAGGACCCCAAAACAGTGATAAATAGTCCACGAAATGGGCCAGAATCGGCCAAAACTATGAGTGTTGATGACCGACACGTAAACACGCCTCGGGGTTCGTTAATCATGGAAATCACTCCGGGACACCAAAACAGTAAGTAATAGTCCACAAAACGGGCCAGAATCGGCCAAAACTGTGAGTAATAGTCGACGAAACCGGCCAGAATCGGCCAAAACTGTGAGTGTTGATGACAGACTCTTAAGCGCACCTTGGGCTTCGACAACCATGGAAATCGCTTTGGCAACCCAAATACGTGAGTAAGAGTCCATCAAACGGGCCAGAATGGGCAAAAACTGTGAGTGTAGATGACCGACATAAAACGCACCCTTGGGATCGCGTCACTTGTGGAAATCGCTCTAGGACCCCAAAATAGTGATTAATAGTCCACGATACGGGCCAGAATCGGACAAAACTGTGACAGTTAATAACCGACACGTAAACGCACCCTGGGGATCGTCACTTGTGGAAATCGCTCTAGGACCCCAAAACAGTGATTAATAATCCACGAAATGGGCTAGAATCGGCCAAAACTGTGAGCGTTGATTACCGACACGTAAACGCACCCCGGGGTTCGTTAATCGTGGAAATCATTCCGGGATCCCAAAACAGTGAGTAATAGTCCACGAATCGGGTTAGAGTTGGCCAAAACTGCGAGTGTTGACAACGAACACATAAACGCACCCCGGGGTTGCTTAATCGTGGAAATCACTCCGGGACCCCAAAACAGTGAGTAATAGTCCACGAAACGGGTTAGAATTGGCCAAAACTGCGAGAGTGCTGAAACGGACACTTAAACGCACCCTGGGATCGCTCTATTGTGGAAATCGTTCTAGGACCCCCAAAACAATGAGTAATAGTCCATTAAACGGGCCATAATCGGCAAAAACTGTGAGAGTTGATGACCGACACATAAACGCACCCTGAGGTTTGTTAATCGTGGAAATCACTCCGGGACCCCAAAATAGTGAGTTATAGTCCACGAAACAGGGCAGAATCGGCCAAAACTGTGAAAGTTGATGACCGACATGTAAACGCACCCTGGGGATCGTCACTTGTGGAAATAGCTCTAGGACCCCAAAACAGTGATAAATAGTCCACGAAATGGGCCAGAATAGGCCAAAACTATGAGTGTTGATGACCGACACGTAAACACGCCTCGGGGTTCGTTAATCGTGGTAATCACTCCAGGACACCAAAACAGTAAGTAATAGTCCACAAAACGGGCCAGAATCGGCCAAAACTGCGAGTAATAGTCGACACTTAAACGGGCGAGAATCGGCCAAAACTGTGAGTGTTGATGACCGACTCTTAAGCGCACCTAGGGCTTCGACAACCATGGAAATCGCTTTGGGAACCCAAATACGTGAGTAAGAGTCCACCAAACGGGCCAGAATGGGCAAAAACTGTGAGTGTAGATGACTGACACGTAAACGCACCCCGGGGATCGTCACTTGTGGAAATCGCTCTAGGACCCCAAAATAGTGATTAATAGTCCACGAAACGGGCCAGAATCGCCAAAACTGTGAGTGTTGAAGACCGACTCTTAAAGCGCACCATGGGCTTCGACAACCATGGAAATCGCTTTGGCAACCCAAATACGTGAGTAAGAGTCCACCAAACGGGCCAGAATGGGCAAAAACTGTGAGTGTAGATGACCGACACGTAAACGCACCCCGGGGATCGTCACTTGTGGAAATCGCTCTAGGACCCCAAAATAGTGATTAATAGTCCACGAAACGGGCCAGAATCGGACAAAACTGTGACAGTTAATAACCGACACGTAAACGCACCTTGGGGATCGTCACTTGTGGAAATCGCTCTAGGACCCCAAAACAGTGATTAATTGTCCATGAAATGGGCCAGAATCAGCCAAAACTGTGAGCGTTGATTACCGACAAGTAAACGCACCCCGGGGTTCGTTAATCGTGGAAATCATTCCGGGATCCCAAAACAGTGAGTAATAGTCCACGAATCGGGTTAGAGTTGGCCAAAACTGCGAGTGTTGACAACGAACACATAAACGCACCCCGGGGTTGGTTAATCGTGGAAATCACTCCGGGACCCCAAAACAGTGAGTAATAGTCCACGAAACGGGTTAGAATTGGCCAAAACTGCGAGTGTTGAAAACGGACACTAAACGCACCCTGGGATCGTCAATTGTGGAAATCATTCTAGGACCCCAAAACAATGAGTAATAGTCCATTAAACGGGCCATAATCGGCAAAACTGTGAGAGTTGATGACCGACACATAAACGCACCCTGAGGTTTGTTAATCGTGGAAATCACTCCGGGACCCCAAAATAGTGAGTTATAGTCCACGAAACAGGGCAGAATCGGCCAAAACTGTGAAAGTTGATGACCGACATGTAAGCGCACCCTGGGGATCGTCACTTGTGGAAATAGCTCTAAGACCCCAAAACAGTGATAAATAGTCCATGAAATGGGCCAGAATAGGCCAAAACTATGAGTGTTGATGACCGACACGTAAACACGCCTCGGGGTTCGTTAATCGTGGTAATCACTCCAGGACACCAAAACAGTAAGTAATAGTCCACAAAACGGGCCAGAATCGGCCAAAACTGTGAGTAATAGTCGACTTAAGCGGGCGAGAATCGCCAAAACTGTGAGTGTTGATGACCGACTCTTAAGCGCACCTAGGGCTTCGACAACCATGGAAATCGCTTTGGGAACCCAAATACATGAGTAAGAGTCCACCAAACGGGCCAGAATGGGCAAAAACTGTGAGTGTAGATGACCGACACGTAAACACACCCCGGGGATCGTCACTTGTGGAAATCGCTCTAGGACCCCAAAACAGTGATTAATAGTCCATGAAATGGGCCAGAATCGGCCAAAACTGTGAGAGCTGATGACCGACACGTAAGCGCACCTCGAGGATCGTCACTTGTGGAAATCACTCTAGGACCCCAAAACAGTGATTAATAGTCCATGAAATGGGCCAGAATCGGCCAAAACTGTGAGCGTTGATTACCGACACGTAAACGCACCAAGGGGTTCGTTAATCGTGGAAATCATTCCGGGATCCCAAAACAGTGAGTAATAGTCCACGAATCGGGTTAGAGTTGGCCAAAACTGCGAGTGTTGACAACGAACACATAAACGCACCCCGGGGTTGGTTCATCGTGGAAATCACTCTGGGACCCCAAAACAGTGAGTAATAGTCCACGAAACGGGCCAGAATCGGCCAAAACTGTGAGTAATAGTCGACGAAACCGGCCAGAATCAGCCAAAACTGTGAGTGTTGATGACAGACTCTTAAGCGCACCTTGGGCTTCGACAACCATGGAAATCGCTTTGGCAACCCAAATACGTGAGTAAGAGTCCATCAAACGGGCCAGAATGGGCAAAAACTGTGAGTGTAGATGACCGACATGTAAACGCACCCCGGGGATCGTCACTTGTGGAAATCGCTCTAGGACCCCAAAATAGTGATTAATAGTCCACGATACGGGCCAGAATCGGACAAAACTGTGACAGTTAATAACCGACACGTAAACGCACCCTGGGGATCGTCACTTGTGGAAATCGCTCTAGGACCCCAAAACAGTGATTAATAATCCACGAAATGGGCTAGAATCGGCCAAAACTGTGAGCGTTGATTACCGAGACGTAAACGCACCCCGGGGTTCGTTAATCGTGGAAATCATTCCGGGATCCCAAAACAGTGAGTAATAGTCCACGAATCGGGTTAGAGTTGGCCAAAACTGCGAGTGTTGACAACGAACACATAAACGCACCCCGGGGTTGCTTAATCGTGGAAATCACTCCGGGACCCCAAAACAGTGAGTAATAGTCCACGAAACGGGTTAGAATTGGCCAAAACTGCGAGTGCTGAAAACGGACACTTAAGCGCACCCCAGGGATCGTCTATTGTGGAAATCGTTCTAGGACCCCCAAAACAATGAGTAATAGTCCATTAAACGGGCCATAATCGGCAAAAACTGTGCGAGTTGATGACCGACACATAAACGCACCCTGAGGTTTGTTAATCGTGGAAATCACTCCGGGACCCCAAAATAGTGAGTTATAGTCCACGAAACAGGGCAGAATCGGCCAAAACTGTGAAAGTTGATGACCGACATGTAAACGCACCCTGGGGATCGTCACTTGTGGAAATAGCTCTAGGACCCCAAAACAGTGATAAATAGTCCACGAAATAGGCCAGAATAGGCCAAAACTATGAGTGTTGATGACCGACACGTAAACACGCCTCGGGGTTCGTTAATCGTGGTAATCACTCCAGGACACCAAAACAGTAAGTAATAGTCCACAAAACGGGCCAGAATCGGCCAAAACTGTGAGTAATAGTCGACGAAACGGGCCAGAATCGGCCAAAACTGTGAGTGTTGATGACCAACTCTTATGCGCACCTAGGGCTTCGACAACCATGGAAATCGCTTTGGGAACCCAAATACGTGAGTAAGAGTCCACCAAACGGGCCAGAATGGGCAAAAACTGTGAGTGTAGATGACTGACACGTAAACGCACCCCGGGGATCGTCACTTGTGGAAATCGCTCTAGGACCCCAAAATAGTGATTAATAGTCGACGAAACGGGCCAGAATCGGCCAAAACTGTGAGTGTTGATGACCGACTCTTAAGCGCACCATGGGCTTCGACAACCATGGAAATCGCTTTGGCAACCCAAATACGTGAGTAAGAGTCCACCAAACGGGCCAGAATGGGCAAAAACTGTGAGTGTAGATGACCGACACGTAAACGCACCCCGGGGATCGTCACTTGTGGAAATCGCTCTAGGACCCCAAAATAGTGATTAATAGTCCACGATACGGGCCAGAATCGGACAAAACTGTGACAGTTAATAACCGACACGTAAACGCACCTTGGGGATCGTCACTTGTGGAAATCGCTCTAGGACCCCAAAACAGTGATTAATTGTCCATGAAATGGGCCAGAATCAGCCAAAACTGTGAGCATTGATTACCGACAAGTAAACGCACCCCGGGGTTCGTTAATTGTGGAAATCATTTCGGGATCCCAAAACAGTGAGTAATGGTCCACGAATCGGGTTAGAGTTGGCCAAAACTGCGAGTGTTGACAACGAACACATAAACGCACCCCGGGGTTGGTTAATCGTGGAAATCACTCCAGGACCCCAAAACAGTGAGTAATAGTCCACGAAACGGGTTAGAATTGGCCAAAACTGCGAGTGCTGAAAACGGACACTTAAGCGCACCCCAGGGATCGTCAATTGTGGAAATCATTCTAGGACCCCCAAAACAATGAGTAATAGTCCATTAAACGGGCCATAATCGGCAAAAACTGTGAGAGTTGATGACCGACACATAAACGCACCCTGAGGTTTGTTAATCGTGGAAATCACTCCGGGACCCCAAAATAGTGAGTTATAGTCCACGAAACAGGGCAGAATCGGCCAAAACTGTGAAAGTTGATGACCGACATGTAAGCGCACCCTGGGGATCGTCACTTGTGGAAATAGCTCTAAGACCCCAAAACAGTGATAAATAGTCCACGAAATGGGCCAGAATAGGCCAAAACTATGAGTGTTGATGACCGACACGTAAACACGCCTCGGGGTTCGTTAATCGTGGTAATCACTCCAGGACACCAAAACAGTAAGTAATAGTCCACAAAACGGGCCAGAATCGGCCAAAACTGTGAGTAATAGTCGACGAAACGGGCCAGAATCGGCCAAAACTGTGAGTGTTGATGACCGACTCTTAAGCGCACCTAGGGCTTCGACAACCATGGAAATCGCTTTGGGAACCCAAATACATGAGTAAGAGTCCACCAAACGGGCCAGAATGGGCAAAAACTGTGAGTGTAGATGACCGACACGTAAACACACCCCGGGGATCGTCACTTGTGGAAATCGCTCTAGGACCCCAAAATAGTGATTAATAGTCCATGAAACGGGCCAGAATCGGACAAAACTGTGACAGTTAATAACCGACACGTAAACGCACCCTGGGGATCGTCACTTGTGGAAATCGCTCTAGGACCCCAAAACAGTGATTAATTGTCCATGAAATGGGCCAGAATCGTCCAAAACTGTGAGCGTTGATTACCGACACGTAAACGCACCAAGGGGTTCGTTAATCGTGGAAATCATTCCGGGATCCCAAAACAGTGAGTAATAGTCCACGAATCGGGTTAGAGTTGGCCAAAACTGCGAGTGTTGACAACGAACACATAAACGCACCCCGGGGTTGGTTAATCGTGGAAATCACTCGGGACCCCAAAACAGTGAGTAATAGTCCACGCGGGTTAGAATTGGCCAAAACTGCGAGGAAAACGGACACTTAAGCGCACCCTGTGGATCGCCAATTGTGGAAATCGTTCTAGGACCCCAAAACAATGAGTAATAGTCCATTAAACGGGCCATAATCGGCAAAAACTGTGAGAGTTGATGACCGACACATAAACGCACCCTGAGGTTTGTTAATCGTGGAAATCACTCCGGGACCCCAAAATAGTGAGTTATAGTCCACGAAACAGGCAGAATCGCCAAAACTGTGAAAGTTGATGACCGACATGTAAACGCACTCGGGATCGTCACTTGTGGAAATAGCTCTAGGACCCGAAAACAGTGATAAATAGTCCACGAAATGGGCCAGAATAGGCCAAAACTATGAGTGTTGATGACCGACACGTAAACACGCCTCGGGGTTCGTTAATCATGGAAATCACTCCGGGACACCAAAACAGTAAGTAATAGTCCACAAAACGGGACAGAATCGGCCAAAACTGTGAGTAATAGTCGACGAAACGGGCCAGAATCGGCCAAAACTGTGAGTGTTGATGACAGACTCTTAAGCGCACCTTGGGCTTCGACAACCATGGAAATCGCTTTGGGAACCCAAATACGTGAGTAAGAGTCCACCAAACGGGCCAGAATGGGCAAAAACTGTGAGTGTAGATGACCGAGACATAAACGCACCCCGGGGATCGTCCCTTGTGGAAATCGCTCTAGGACCCCAAAATAGTGATTAAGAGTCCACGAAACGGACCAGAATCGGACAAAACCGTGACAGTTGATGACCGACACGTAAACGCACCCTGGGGATCGTCACTTATGGAAATAGCTCTAGGACCCCAAAACAGTGATAAATAGTCCATGTAATGGGCCAGAATCGGCCAAACTGTGAGCGTTGATTACCGACACGTAAACGCACCCCGGGGTTCGTTAATCGTGGAAATCATTCCGGGACCCCAAAACAGTGAGTAATAGTCCACGAATCGGGTTAGAGTTGGCCAATACTGCGAGTGTTGACAACGAACACGTAAACGCACCCCGGGGTTGGTTAATCGTGGAAATCACTCCGGGACCCCAAAACAGTGAGTAATAGTCCATGAAACGGGATAGAATCGGCCAAAACAATGAGAGTTGATGACCGAAATGTAAACACACCCTGGGGTTCGTTAATCATGGAAATCACTCCGGGACCCCAAAACAGTGAGTAGTAGTCCACAAAACTATGAATGTTGATGACCGACACGTCAACGCACCCCGGGGTTCGTTCATCGTGGAAATAACTCTCGGACCCCAAAACAGTGAGTAATAGTCCACGAAACGGGCCTGAATTGGCCAAAACTGTGAGTGTTGATGACCGACTCGTAAACGCACCCAGGGGGTTCGTTCTTCGTGGAAATCACTCCCGGACCCCAAAAACAGTGAGTAATAGTCCATGAAACGGGCCAGAATCGGCCCAAACTGTGAGTGTTGACGACCGAGACGTAAACGCACCCCGGGGTTCGTTAATCGTGGAAGTCACTACGGGACCCGAAAACAGTGAGTAATAGTCCACAAAACGGGCTAGAATCAGCCAAAACAGTGAGTAATAATCGACGAAACGCGCTAGAATAGACCAAAACTGTGAGTGTTGATAACCGACTCTTAAGCGCACCTTGAAGTTCGAGAACCATGGAAATTTCCTTGGGACCCCAAATACGTGAGTAAGAGTCCATGAAACGGGCAAGAATGGGCCAAAACTATGAGTGTAGATGACCGACACATAAACGCACCCCGGGGATCGTCACTTGTGGAAATCGCTCTAGGACCTCAAAACAGTGATTAATAATCCATGAAATGGGCCAGAATCGGCCAAAACTGTGAGAGTTGATGACCGACACGTAAACGCACCCCGGGGTTCATTAATCATGGAAATCACCCCGGGACCCCAAAACAGTGAGTAATAGTCCACGAAACGGGTTAGAGTTGACAACGAACACATAAACGCACCCTGGGGTTGGTTAATCGTGGAAATCACTCCGGGACCCCAAAACAGTGAGTAATAGTCCATGAAACGGGTTAGAATTGGCCAAAACTGTGAAAGTTGATGAAAACGGACACTTGTGGAAATAGCGCACCCAAAACAGTGATAATAGTCAATTGTGGAAATCGCCAAAACTATGAGTGTTGATGACCGACACGTAAACACGCCTCGGGTTCGTTAATCATGGAAATCACTCGGGACACCAAAACAGTAAGTAATAGTCCACAAACGGGCCAGAATCGCCAAAACTGTGAGTAATAGTCGACGAAACGGGCCAGAATCGGCCAAAACTGTGAGTGTTGATGACCGACTCTTAAGCGCACCTAGGGCTTCGACAACCATGGAAATCGCTTCGGGAACCCAAACACGTGAGTAAGAGTCCACCAAACGGGCCAGAATGGGCAAAAATTGTGAATGTAGATGACCGACACGTAAACGCACCCCGGGGATCGTCACTTGTGGAAATCGCTCTAGGACCCCAAAATAGTGATTAATAGTCCACGAAACGGGCCAGAATCGGACAAAATTGTGACAGTTGATGACCGACACGTAAACGCACCCTGGGGATCGTCACATGTGGAAATCGCTCTAGGACCCCAAAACAGTGATTAATAGTCCATGACATGGGCCAGAATCGGCCAAAACTGTGAGCGTTTATTAACGACACATAAACGAACCCCGTGGTTCTTTAATTGTGGAAATCATTCCGGGACCCCAAAACAGTGAGTAATAGTCCACGAAACGGGTTAGAGTTGGCCAAAACTGCGAGTGTTGAAAACGGACACTTAAGCGCACCCCAGGGATCGTCAATTGTGGAAATCGTTCTAGGACCCCCAAAACAATGAGTAATAGTCCATTAAACGGGCCATAATCGGCAAAAACTGTGAGAGTTGATGATCGACACATAAACGCACCCTGAGGTTTGTTAATCGTGGAAATCACTCCGGAACCCCAAAATAGTGAGTTATAGTCCACGAAACAGGGCAGAATCGGCCAAAACTGTGAAAGTTGATGACCGACATGTAAACGCACCCTGGGGAACGTCACTTGTGGAAATAGCTCAAGGACCCCAAAACAGTGATAAATAGTCCACGAAGTGGGCCAGAATCGGCCAAAACTATGAGTGTTGATGACCGACACGTAAACACGCCTCGGGGTTCGTTAATCGTGGTAATCACTCCGGGACACCAAAACAGTAAGTAATAGTCCACAAAACGGGCCAGAATCGGCAAAAACTGTGAGTAATAGTCGACGAAACGGGCCAGAATCGGCCAAAACTGTGAGTGTTGATGACCGACTCTTAAGCGCACCTTGGGCTTCGACAACCATGGAAATCGCTTTCGGAACCCAAATACGTGAGTAAGAGTCCACCAAACGGGCCAGAATGGGCAAAAACTGTGAGTATAGATGACCGACACGTAAACGCACCCCGGGGATCGTCACTTGTGGAAATCGCTCTAGGGCCCCAAAATAGTCACTACTAGAAAAAGGGCTATAGATAGGATTGACAGTAATGGCGCACCAGACAAGCGGTGCGCCATTAGTATATACTAATGGCGCACCACCATTAGAGTTGAAACTACTAATGGCGCACCTGGGCCGAGGAGCGCCATTAGTATCAATTTTTTTTAACTAGTGCGCCTGTCCAAACATACTAATGGCGCATCCAGACAAAGTGCGCCATTACTAGTTGTAACTAGTAATGGCGCACCTGTCGGAAAGTGCGCCACTAATGTTGTTTTTTTTATTATATTTTTTATTCCTTTTTTTTGCAAAACTACTAATGGCGCACTGTCCCACCGTGCGCCATTACTAGTTTAAATTAGTAATGGCGCACTGTGGAACAGTGCGCCATTAGTATTTTTTTTTGCAAAACTACTAATGGCGCACCACAAGAAGGTGCGCCATTAGTAACCTGGATTACTAATGGCGCACCACAAGAAGGTGCGCCATTAGTAACCTGGATTACTAATGGCGCATGTAGGGTTGGTGCGCCATTAGTAAGTGGGCAGCAACAAGATATTTTGGACAGCCTCTCCCCTACCCACACTCACTTTCTCCCCACTTCATTCTCTCCACCTCCTCCTTGTCTCGGGTGCCTCCTCTTTTTCACCTCATTGCCACCATAGATTCATTCAAATTAAGTGGTTAAATTACCTTGTTTTGATAGGTAAGTAAGGGGGGAAGCTATATTTATGTTGTTCTCCCTACAACAATGTGCACATGCACTTTTTATGGCCTAGCTAGATCTATGTATGTTCGTGGTGTTGCATTTGTTTGTGGTGTTGCATATGTGTTTGTGTTTGGAGGTGTACCGGTATTTGAAATGCGATAGTTGCCAACATTTTGCGGAATGTTGATTCATTTCCGTTTGGCGAAATTTTGGCATTAAGCATTCTTTTGTCCTATTTTAGGAAAGTCATGCCAAATTTTTCTTGGTTCTAAAATATCGTTTTGCTCTACCCCGCAGGCGACCATGGTCCGCACGATGACCGAAGGCATCGTGAATAGGCTTTTGAGGTTCGCGAAGGCCGAGATGCTTCAAAAGAACGAGACGGAGATAAGATGTCCGTGTCGAAGATGCAAGTGAAGAGCCTTATTGCGGACCCGGATTCGGCAGGTGCGGGACCACCTGCTCTTGCGTGGTTTCATGGATGGCTATCGGTGGCAAGGTGATGAAGATGACTACGAAGTCATCCATGGGGCCGGGCAAGAAATGAGGAAGGGCAGCAAGACAACCACCGTGGCTCGGGCGGGCGAGAAGACGAAGAATCCCGGAGATGATCACGACGGTGATATCAGTACACAGTCATCATGTAGAAGATGCAGGACATGATGATGAGGAAGATGCGGAGCGAGCGAAAGGGCATGATCATGAAGATGATGATGCCGGCGGAGCAGACGACGCTGGACCATCGATGGGCTGGGTGCAGGACCCTCATATTCAAGAGCTGCTTCTCAAGCAAACGGATAACGCAAGAGCTGCCGCCCGAGAGAAAGCCAAGATGGATCAACTTGAGTTAGACGCGTTTACTCCATTGTATGAAGGATGCAGGCCCGAGGATACCCGCCTGAAAGTAACGCTCATGGCTCTGGAGATGAAGGTAAAACACAAAATGACCGACGCATGTTTCGACGAGAACATGTCATTCTGGCACGAACGTCTTCCCAAGGGGAACAAGTGCCCGACCAGTTTGGAGGAGGCTAAGAAAATCGTGTGTCCTCTGGATTTACCGCACGTGAAATACCATGTGTGCATGAACAATTGCATCATTTATCGGGACGAGCACGCGGAGTCTACCATATGTCCGGTTTGCGGCGTCACTCGATACAAGAAGAGGAAGAAAGCTCCTCGAAAAGTGGTGTGGTACTTTCCGATCACTCCTCGTCTGCAGCGGTATTTCGCGGACCCTAAGGTAGCAAAGCTCCTGCGTTGGCACGCGGATAGGGAGGAGAAGAAGTGAGAAGATGACGCAAATGATCCGGAGATAGATAAAAAAGACAAGATGCTGAGTCACCCTAAGGATGCGAGCCAGTGGCAAGCGTTGAACTTCGAAGACCCAGAATTTGGGAAGGATCCAAGGAACATCGTGCTGGGCGCGAGCACCAATGGAGTCCATCCGTTTGGCAGCCAGAGAAGCACACATAGCACCTGGCCTGTGTTTGTGTGGATGTACAACCTTCCCCCCTGGTTGTGCATGAAGAGGAAGTACATTCACATGAGTATGCTAATTGAAGGGCCGAAACAACCAGGGAACGACATCAATCTGTGTCTGGGCTGCTGAAAGAGGAGCTTGACACAATGTGGAAAACGCCAGCCAATACGTGGGACGCCGCAGAGAAAGAATATTTTCCTATGAGAGCCGCACTGCTCACGACGGTGCACGACTATCTCGGTTACAGATATCTCGCGGGGCAGGTAGTCCACGGATTTTCTGGATGCGTACGGTGCATGGATGAACCAACGTATCGCCAGCTAGATAGAGATCCCGGGTCTTCGAAAACCATGTTCATGGGACATCGAAGGTGGCTTCCCGACGATGACCCGTGGAGGAAACGCAAGGATCTGTTTGATGGTGAAACCGAACCCCTAAAACGCCTGTGTACGAGGAGCGGCGAGGAAATAGACAAGCTGTTGAAAAATTGGAACGACTGCCCACTGCCGGGAAAGAAGCAAAAGGCGCCAGAGCCGGGAAAGAAGCGAAAGGCGCCAGAGCCGCTGCTAAAGGTATGGAAAACGAGGTCTGTTTTCTGGGACTTGCCGTACTGGAAGATCCACCGTGTGCCTCACAGCCTTGATGTCATGCATATCACGAAGAACGTGTGCGAGAGTCTGCTTGGTACCCTGCTCAACATGCCAGAGAGGACCAAAGATGGGCCGAAAGCTAGGGCAGACTTGAAATCAATGGGCATCAGGCAGGAGCTTCATGCTAATGATGATGATGATGATGATGATGATGATGAGGCGAAGCAGGAAACGGTAAGTCGTCGCAAAGGCGAAAATGCCAAGAAGACCGGAAATGACTACCCTCCCGCGTGCTTCACTCTAAGTCAGGAGGAGATCGAGCAGTTTTTCACCTGCCTCCTAGGAGTAAAACTTCCTTACGGTTACACGGGGAAGATAAGCAGACACCTAGACCCAGCGAAGCAGAAGTTCAATGGGATAAAGTCTCACGACTGTCACGTGCTGATGACGCAGATACTTCCAGTTGCAATCCGTGGGATTATGGACGCGCACGTCCGTGAAACGCTATTTGGCATATGCAACTTTTTCGACGTCATCTCTCGGAAATCGATTGGCGTGAGGCAACTCAGAAGGCTACAGGAAGAGATCGTGGTGATACTATGCGAGCTTGAGATGTACTTCCCGCCCGCATTCTTTGACGTTATGGTGCATCTGCTAGGACCCCAAAACAGTGGTTAATAATCCACGAAATGGGCCAGAATCTGCCAAAACTGTGAGAGTTGATGACCGACATGTAAACGCACCCCGGGGTTCATTAATCGTGGAAATCACCCTAGGACCCCAAAACAGTGAGTAATAGTCCACGAAACGGGTTAGAGTTGGCCAAAACTGCGAGTGTTGAAAACGGACACTTAAACGCACCCCAGGGATCGTCAATTGTGGAAATCGCTCTAGGACCCCCAAAACAATGAGTAATAATCCATGAAACGGGCCATAATCGGCCAAAACTGTGAGAGTTGATGACCGACACATAAACGCACCCTGAGGTTTGTTAATCGTGGAAATCACTCCGGAACCCCAAAATAGTGAGTTATAGTCCACGAAACAGGGCAGAATCGGCCAAAACTGTGAAAGTTGATGACCGACACGTAAACGCATCCTGGGGATCGTCACTTGTGGAAATAGCTCTAGGACCACAAAACAGTGATAAATAGTCCACGAAATGGGCCAGAATCGGCCAAAACTGTGAGTGTTGATGACCGACACGTAAACTGAAGGAAATATGCCCTAGAGGCAATAATAATGTTATTATTTATTTCCTTATATCATGATAAATGTTTATTATTCATGCTAGAATTGTATTAACCGGAAACATAATACATGTGTGAATACATAAACCTACAGAGTGTCACTAGTATGCCTCTACTTGACCAGCTCGTTAATCAAAGATGGTTATGTTTCCTAACCATGAACAAGGAGTTGTTATTTGATTAACGGGATCACATCATTGGTTGAATGATCAGATTGACATGACCCATTCCATTAGCATAGCACCTGATCGTATAGTTTGTTGCTAGTGCTTTTCTTCATGACTTATACATGTTCCTATGACTATGAGATTATGCAACTCCCGCTTGCCCGAGGAACACTTTGGGTGCTACCAAACGTCACAACGTAATCGGGTGATTATAAAGGTACATTACAGGTGTCTCCGAAGGTACATGTTGGGTTGGCATATTTCGAGATTAGGATTTGTCACTCCGATTGTCGGAGAGGTATCTCTGGCCCTCTCGGTAATGCACATCACATAAGCCTTGCAAGCATTGCAACTAAATGTGTTAGTTGTGAGATGATGTATTACGGAACGAGAAAAGAGACTTGCCAATGCGCGAGATTGAACTAGGTATTGGATACCGACGATCGAATCTCGGGCAAGTAACATACCGATGACAAAGGAACAACGATGTTGTTATGCGGTCTGACCGATAAAGATCTTCGAGAATATGTAGGAGCCAATATGGGCATCCAGGTCCCGCTATTGGTTATTGACCAGAGAGGTGTCTCGGTCATGTCTACATAGTTCTCGAACCCGTAGGGTCCGCACGCTTAACGTTTCGATGACAGTTACTATGAGTTTTTATGATGTTTCTGTACCGAAGGTTGTTCGGAGTCCCGGATGAGATCACGGACGTGACGAGGAGTCTCGAAATGGTCGAGACATAAAGATTGATATATTGGAAGCCTATGTTTGACTCGGAATCACTCCGGTGAAATTGGGAATTTTACCGGAGTACCGGGGGGGTTACCGGAACCCCCCGAGGGGGTCAATGGGCCTTGATGGGCCTTAGTGGAAAGGAGGAAAGGGGCCCAAGTGCTGGCCGCACCTTCCCCCCTTCCCTAGTCCTATTAGGATTTGGAGAAGGGGGTGGCGCCCCCTCTCTCCCTTCCCACTTGGCCAATCCTAGTTGGACTAGGATTGGGGGGAATCCTACTCCGGTGGGAGTAGGACTCCAGCGCAGCCCTTGGTGGCCGCCAGCCCCTCCCTTCCCTCCTTTATATACAGGGCAGAGGGCACCCCATGACACACAAGTTGATCATTGAGATCGCTCTTAGCCGTGTCAGCGGTGCCCCTTCCACCAAACTACACCTCGAATATACCGCTGCGGAGCTTAGGCGAAGCCCGCGCCGTGGAACATCATCATCGCCACCACGCCGTCGTCTCGACGAAACTCTCCTCAACACTCGGCTGGATCAGAGTTCGAGGGACGCCATCGAGCTGAACGTGTGCAGAACTCGGAGGTGCCGTGACGCTCGGTACTTGGATCGGTTGGATCGGGAAGAAGTACGACTACTTCCTCTACGCTGCGTCAACGCTTCCGCTGTCGGGTCTCACGAGGGTACGTGAGACAACACTCTCATCTCGTTGCTATGCATCACCATGGTCTTGCGTGATCGTAGGAAAATTTTTGAAATTACTACGTTCCCCAACATAAACGCGCCTCGGGGTTCGTTAATCGTGGAAATCACTGCGGGACACCAAAACAGTAAGTAATAGTCCACAAAACGGGCCAGAATCGGCCAAAACTGTGAGTAATAGTCGACGAAACGGGCCAGAATCGGCCAAAACTGTGAGTGTTGATGACAGACTCTTAAGCGCACCTTGGGCTTCGACAACCATGAAAATCGCTTTGGGAACCCAAATACGTGAGTAAGAGTCCACCAAACGGGCCAGAATGGGCTAAAACTGTGAGTATAGATGACCGACACGTAAACGCACCCCGGGGATCGTCACTTGTGGAAATCGCTCTAGGACCCCAAAATAGTGATTAATAGTCCATGAAACGGGCCAGAATCGGACAAAACTGTGACAGTTGATGACCGACACGTAAACGCACCCTGGGGATCGTCACTTGTGGAAATAGCTCTAGGACCCCAAAACAGTGATAAATAGTCCACGAAATGGGCCAGAATCGGCCAAAACAATGAGTGTTGATGACCGACACGTAAACGCACCTCGGGGTTCGTTAATCGTGGAAATCACTCCGGGACACCAAAACAGTAAGTAATAGTCCACAAAACGGGCCAGAATCGGCCAAAACTGTGAGTAGTAGTCTACGAAACGGGCCAGAATCGGCCAAAACTATGAGTGCTGATGACAGACTCTTAAGCGCACCTTGGGCTTCGACAACCATGGAAATCGCTTTGGCAACCCAAATACGTGAGTAAGAGTCCACCAAACGGGCCAGAATGGGCAAAAACTGTGAGTGTAGATGACCGACACGTAAACGCACTCCGGGATCGCTACTTGTGGAAATCGCCTAGGACCCCAAAATAGTGATTAATAGTCCATGAAACAGGCCAGAATCGGACAAAACTGTGACAGTTGATGACCGACACGTAAACGCACCCTGGGAATCGTCACTTATGGAAATCGCTCTAGGACCCCAAAACAGTGATTAATAGTCCATGAAATGGGCCAGAATCGGCCAAAACTGTGAGCGTTGATTACCGACACGTAAACGCACCCCGGGGATCGTTAATCGTGGAAATCATTCTGGGACCCCAAAACAGTGAGTAATAGTCCACGAATCGGGTTCGAGTTGGCCAAAACTGCGAGTGTTGACAACGAACACGTAAACGCACCCCGGGGTTGGTTAATCGTGGAAATCACTCCGGGACCCCAAAACCGTGAGTAATAGTCCATGAAACGGGATAGAATCGGCGAAACAATGAGAGTTGATGACCGAAACGTAAACACACCCTGGGGTTCGTTAATCATGGAAATCACCCGGACCCCAAAACAGTGAGTAATAGTCCACAAACGGGCCAGAATCGCCAAAACTGTGAGTGTTGATGACCGACACGTCAACGCACCCCGGGGTTCGTTCATCGTGGAAATAACTCCCGGACCCCAAAACAGTGAGTAATAGTCCATGAAACGGGCCTGAATTGGCCAAAACTATGAGTGTTGATGACCGACTCATAAACGCACCCAGGGTTTCATTCTTCGTGGAAATCACTCTCGGACCCCAAAACAGTGAGTAATAGTCCACGAAACGGGCCAGAATCGGCCCAAACTGTGAGTGTTGACGATCGAGACGTAAACGCACCCCGGGGTTCGTTAATCGTGGAAATCACTCCGGGACCCGAAAACAGTGAGTAATCACTACTACAAAAAGGGCTATAGATGGAATGGCTACTAATGGCGCACCTGTGATGTGGTGCGCCATTAGTATATTCTAATGGTGCACCATGTCTCGGTGCGCCATTAGTAATATATTACTAATGGCGCACCTGGTGTGTGGTGCGCCATTAGTAGTTTGGGAAAAAACATAAGAAATTTTTTGTTACTAATGGCGCACCTTGGAGTGGTGCGCCATTACTAGTTTTAACTAGTAATGGCGCACTTTCCACCGGTGCGCCATTACAAAGTTTTTTTAAAAAAATATCAAAAAAAATATCATTCTTTTTATTTTATTTTTCAAAACTACTAATGGCGCACCGTGGGGTGGTGCGCCATTAGTAGTTGAACTACTAATGGCGCACCACCCCACGGTGCGCCATTAGTAACTTGCCACCTTCCACCGAATACACCCCGTGGATCGCCTTTTCAGTTTTAAAAAAAATAATAGAAAATGATGAAAATGTCAAAAAAATAAAAGAAAATAAGTTTCCCATGTGATATGTGGTCTAGTTGTTGGGAAAATTTGCAAATATGAATTTCGACTTCATTTGCAAAATCTCTAGAATTTGTAAAATGGGCATAACTTTTGCATACTAACTCGGATGAAAAAGTTTTTTATATGAAAAATCATCTACTCGAAAAGTTACATTAAACATTTTCAAAATCCCCAAAAACCTAACAGAAAAAAAGTTACGGGGCTTTCAAGATCTAGCGCAAAAAATTCAAAAATTTCAAACTTACTAGTGGCGCACCGTGGATGTGGTGCGCCACTAGTAACACAAAAAATTACTAATTTCAAAAAATTGAATTTTTTTCCAAAAAATAATACGTAATATGATCGAGAAGTTTGAAATATTTTTCAAAATTTCATCATAGTCATTAACATGAACAAAGTCCTAGACATCAATAAGGTATAACAGGATTGATATGGTAGATATATCAACAAGTGCCTGTGAAGTGAGCTGTTGCTGGAGTTGGATAGAACTCTGAAGTTAAGCGTGCTTGGGCTGGAGTAGTGTGAGGATGGGTGACCTTTCGGGAATTTTGACCACGGAGTGCGATTTGACCTGAGATTAAGCATATTGACCCGAGATTAAGCCATAGTGAACTGAGATTAAGAAAAATTGAAAAAAAATTTGAAAAAAAAAAAAAATTTGAAAAATTTTAAAAAAAAATTTGAAAAAAAAATGTTACTAATGGCGCACTTCTATGTGGTGCGCCATTAGTATACCAGATACTAATGGCGCACCTCTATGTAGTGCGCCATTAGTATACCAGATACTAATGGCGCACCGTGGGCTATACTAATGGCGCACTACATGGTGCGCCATTAGTATACCAGATACTAATGGCGCACCGTGGGCTATACTAATGGCGCATTAGTATACCAGATACTAATGGCGCACCGTGGGCTATACTAATGGCGCACTACATGGTGCGCCATTAGTATACCAGATACTAATGGCGCACCAGGTGGTGCGCCATTAGTAAAAAACACTAATGGCGTGCTATTAATGGCGCACCACAGATGCGCCATTAGTAGCCATATTAGGTGCGCCATTAGTAGGGGTTTTTCTAGTAGTGAATAGTCCACAAAACGGGCTAGAATCGGCCAAAACAGTTAGTAATAATCGACGAAACGCGCTAGAATAGACCAAAACTGTGAGTGTTGATAACCGACTCTTAAGCGCACCTTGGGGTTCGAGACCCATGGAAATTTCCTTGGGATCCCAAATACGTGAGTAAGAGTCCACGAAACGGGCCAGAATAGGCCAAAACTATGAGTGTAGATGACTGACACATAAACGCACCCCGGGGATCGTCACTTGTGGAAGTCGCTCTAGGACCCCAAAACAGTGATTAATAATCCACGAAATGGGCCAGAATCGGCCAAAACTGTGAGAGTTGATGACCGACACGTAAACGCACCCCGGGGTTCATTAATCGTGGAAATCACCCCGGGACCCCAAAACAGTGAGTAATAGTCCACGAAACGTGTTAGAGTTGGCCAAAACTGCAAGTGTTGAAAACGGACACATAAACGCACCCCGTGGATCGTCAATTGTGGAAATCGCCTAGGACCCCAAAACAATGAGTAATAGTCCATGAACGGGTCATAATCGCCAAAACTATGAGAGTTGATGACCGACACATAAATGCACCCTGAGGTTTGTTAATCGTGGAAATCACTCCGGGACCCCAAAATAGTGAGCTATAGTCCATGAAACAGGGCAGAATCGGCCAAAACTGTGAAAGTTGATGACCGACACGTAAACGCACCCCGGGGATCGTCACTTGTGGAAATAGCTCTAGGACCCCATAACAGTGATAAATAGTCCACGAAATGGGCCAGAATCGGCCAAAACTATGAGTGTTGATGACCGACACGTAAACGCGCCTCGGGGTTCGTTAATCGTGGAAATCACTTCGGGACACCAAAACAGTAAGTAATAGTCCACAAAACGGGCCAGAATCGGCCAAAACTGTGAGTGTTGATGACAGACTCTTAAGCGCACCTTGGGCTTCGACAACCATGGAAATCGCTTTGGCAACCCAAATACGTGAGTAAGAGTCCACCAAACGGGCCAGAATGGGCAAAAACTGTGAGTGTAGATGACCGACACGTAAACGCACCGGGGATCGCACTTGTGGAAATCGCTCTAGGACCCCAAAATAGTGATTAAGAGTCCAGAAACGGGCCAGAATCGGACAAAACTGTGACATTAATAACCGACACGTAAACGCACCTTGGGGATCGCTACTTGTGGAAATCGCTCTAGGACCCCAAAACAGTGATTAATTGTCCATGAAATGGGCCAGAATCAGCCAAAACTGTGAGCGTTGATTACCGACACGTAAACGCACCCCGGGGTTAGTTAATCGTGGAAATCATTCCGGGATCCCAAAACAGTGAGTAATAGTCCACGAATCGGGTTAGAGTTGGCCAAAACTGCAGTGTTGACAACGAACACATAAACGCACTTGGGTTGGTTAATCGTGGAAATCACCCGGACCCCAAAACAGTGAGTAATAGTCCACAAACGGGTTAGAATTGGCCAAAACTACGAAAGTGTTGAAAACGGACACTTAAGCGCACCCAGGGATCGCCAATTGTGGAAATCGCTTCTAGGACCCCAAAACAATGAGTAATAGTCCATTAAACGGGCCATAATCGGCAAAACTGTGAGAGTTGATGACCGACACATAAACGCACTCGAGGTTTGTTAATCGTGGAAATCACTCCGGACCCCAAAATAGTGAGTTATAGTCCACGAAACAGGCAGAATCGCCAAAACTGTGAAAGTTGATGACCGACATGTAAACGCACTCGGGATCGCCACTTGTGGAAATAGCTCTAGGACCCCAAAACAGTGATAAATAGTCCACGAAATGGGCCAGAATAGGACAAAACTATGAGTGTTGATGACCGACACGTAAACACGCCTCGGGTTCGTTAATCGTGGTAATCACTCCAGACACCAAAACAGTAAGTAATAGTCCACAAACGGGCCAGAATCGGCCAAAACTGTGAGTAATAGTCGACGAAACGGGCCAGAATCGGCCAAAGCTGTGAGTGTTGATGACCGACTCTTAAGCGCACCTAGGGCTTCGACAACCATGGAAATCGCTTTGGGAACCCAAATACATGAGTAAGAGTCCACCAAACGGGCCAGAATGGGCAAAAACTGTGAGTGTAGATGACTGACACGTAAACGCACCCCGGGGATCGTCACTTGTGGAAATCGCTCTAGGACCCCAAAATAGTGATTAATAGTCCACGAAACGGGCCAGAATCGGACAAAACTGTGACAGTTAATAACCGACACGTAAACGCACCTTGGGGATCGTCACTTGTGGAAATCGCTCTAGGACCCCAAAACAGTGATTAATTGTCCATGAAATGGGCCAGAATCGGCCAAAACTGTGAGCGTTGATTACCGACACGTAAACGCACCCCGGGGTTCGTTAATCGTGGAAATCATTCCGGGACCCCAAAACAGTGAGTACTAGTCCACGAATTGGGTTAGAGTTGGCCAAAACTGCGAGTGTTGACAACTAACACGTAAACGCACCCCGGGGTTGGTTAATCGTGGAAATCACTCCGGGACCCCAAAACAGTGAGTAATAGTCCATGAAACGGGATAGAATTGGCCGAAACAATGAGAGTTGATGACCGAAACGTAAACACACCCTGGGGTTCGTTAATCATGGAAATCACTCCGGGACCCCAAAACAGTGAGTAATAGTCCACAAAACGGGCCAGAATCGGCCAAAACTGTGAGTGTTGATGACCGACACGTCAACGCACCCCGGGGTTCGTTCATCGTGGAAATAACTCCCGGACCCCAAAACAGTGAGTAATAGTCCACAAAACGGGCCTGAATCGGCCAAAACTATGAGTGTTGATGACCGACTCGTAAACGCACCCAATGTTTCGTTCTTCGTGGAAATCACTCCCGGACCCCAAAACAGTGATTAATAGTCCACAAAACGGGCCAGAATCGGCCCAAACTGTGAGTGTTGACGACCGAGACGTAAACGCACCCCGGGGTTCGTTAATCATGGTAATCACTCCGGGACCCGAAAACAGTGAGTAATAGTCCACAAAACGGGCTAGAATCGGCCAAAACAGTGAGTAATAATCGATGAAACGCGCTAGAATAGACCAAAACTGTGAGTGTTGATAACCGACTCTTAAGCGCACCTTGGGGTTCGAGAACCATGGAAATTTCCTTGGGATCCCAAATACGTGAGTAAGAGTCCACGAAACGGGCCAGAATGGGCCAAAACTATGAGTGTAGATGACCGACACATAAACGCACCCCGGGGATCGTCACTTGTGGAAATCGCTCTAGGACCCCAAAACAGTGATTAATAATCCACGAAATGGGCCAGTATCGGCCAAAACTGTGAGAGTTGATGACCGACACGTAAACGCACAACCCGGGACCCCAAAACAGTGAGTAATAGTCCACGAAACGGGTTAGAGTGGACCAAAACTGCGAGTGTTGAAAACGGACACTTAAACGCACCCCAGGGATCGTCAATTGTGGAAATCGCTCTAGGACCCCCAAAACAATGAGTAATAGTCCATGCAACGGGCCATAATCGTCCAAAACTGTGAGAGTTGATGACCGACACATAAACGCATCCTGAGGTTTGTTAATCGTGGAAATCACTTGGGGCCCCAAAATAGTGAGTTATAATCCACGAAACAGGGCAGAATCGGCCAAAACTGTGAAAGTTGATGACTGACACGTAAACGCACCCTGGGGATCGTCACTTGTGGAAATAGCTCTAGGACCCCAAAACAGTGATAAATAGTCCACGAAATGGGCCAGAATCGCCAAAACTATGAGTGTTGATGACCGACACGTAAACGCGCCTCGGGGTTCGTTAATCGTGGAAATCACTCCGGGACGCCAAAACAATAAGTAATAGACCACAAAACGGGCCAGAATCGGCCAAAACTGTGAGTAATAGTCGACGAAACGGGCCAGAGTCGGCCAAAACTGTGAGTGTTGATGACAGACTCTTAAGCGCACCTTGGGCTACGACAACCATGGAAATCGCTTTGGGAACCCAAACACGTGAGTAAGAGTCCACCAAACGGGCCAGAATGGGCAAAAACTGTGAGTGTAGATGACCGACACGTAAACGCACCCCGGGGATCGTCACTTGTGGAAATCGCTCTAGGGCCCCAAAATAGTCACTACTAGAAAAAGGGCTATAGATGGGATTGACAATAATGGCGCACCAGACAAGCGGTGCGCCATTAGTATATACTAATGGCGCACCACCTTCTGATACGCCATTAGAGTTGAAACTACTAATGGCGCACCTGGGCCGAGGTGCGCCATTAGTATCAATTTTTTTTTAACTAGTGCGCATGTCCAAACATAGTAATGGCGCATCCAGACTCATTGCGCCATTACTAGTTGTAACTAGTAATGGCGCACCTGTCGGAAAGTGCGCCACTAATGTTGTTTTTTTTATTATATTTTTTATTCCTTTTTTTGCAAAACTACTAATGGCGCACTGTCCCACCGCATGCGCCATTACTAGTTTAATTAGTAATGGCGCATCGTGGAACAGTGCGCCATTAGTATTTTTTTTTACAAAACTACTAATGGCGCACCACAAGAAGGTGCGCCATTAGTAACCTGGATTACTAATGGCGCATGTAGGGTTGGTGCGCCATTAGTAAGTGGGCAGCAACAAGATATTTTGGACAGCCTCTCCCCTACCCACACTCACTTTCTCCCCACTTCATTCTCTCCACCTCCTCCTTGTCTCGGGTGCCTCCTCTTTTTCACCTCATTGCCACCATAGATTCATTCAAATTAAGTGGTTAAATTACCTTGTTTTGATAGGTAAGTAAGGGGGGAAGCTATATTTATGTTGTTCTCCCTACAACAATGTGCACATGCACTTTTTATGGCCTAGCTAGATCTATGTATGTTCGTGGTGTTGCATTTGTTTGTGGTGTTGCATATGTGTTTGTGTTTGGAGGTGTACCGGTATTTGAAATGCGATAGTTACCAATATTTTGCCGGAATGTTGATTCATTTCCGTTTCGGCGAGAATTTTGGCATTTAGCATTCTTTTTGTCCTATTTTTAGGGAAAGTCATGCCAATTTTTTTCTTGGTTCTAAAATATCGTTTTGCTCTACCCCGCAGGCGACCATGGTCCGCACGATGACCGAAGGCATCGTGAATACGTTTTTGAGGTCCGCGAAGGCCGAGATGCTTCAAAAGAACGAGACGGAGATAAGATGTCTGTGTCGAAGATGCAAGCTGAAGAGCCTTATTGCGGACCCGGATTCCGGGCAGGTGCGGGACCACCTGCTCTTGCGTGGTTTCATGGATGGCTATCGGAGGCAAGGTGATGAATATGACTACGAAGTCATCCATGGGGCCGGGCAAGAAATGAGGAAGGGCAGCAAGACAACCACCGCGGCTCGGGCGGGCGAGAAGACGAAGAATCCCCAGGAGATGATCACGACGGTGATGCTGTACACAGTCATCATGTAGAAGATGCAGGACATGATGATGAGGAAGATGCCGGAGCAGACGAAGGGCATGATCATGAAGATGATGATGCCGGCGGAGCAGACTACGCTGGACCATCGATGGGCTGGGTGCAGGACCCTCATATTCAAGAGCTGCTTCTCAAGCAGACGGATAACGCAAGAGCTGCCGCCCGAGAGAAAGCCAAGATGGATCAACTTGAGTTAGACGCGTTTACTCCATTGTATGAAGGATGCAGGCCCGAGGATACCCGCCTGAAAGTAACGCCATGGCTCGAGATGAAGGTAAAACACAAAATGACCGACGATGTTTCGACGAGAACATGTCATTCGCACGAACGCCTTCCCAAGGGGAACAAGTGCCCGACCAGTTTGGAGGAGGCTAAGAAAATCGTGTGTCCTCTGGATTTACCGCACGTGAAATACCATGTGTGCATGAACAATTGCATCATTTATCGGGACGAGCACGCGGAGTCTACCATATGTCCGGTTTGCGGCGCCACTCGATACAAGAAGAGGAAGAAAGATCCTCGAAAAGTGGTGTGGTACTTTCCGATCACTCCTCGTCTGCAGCGGTATTTCATGGACCCTAAGGTAGCAAAGCTCCTGCGTTGGCACACGGATAGGGAGGAGAAGAAGCGAAGATGACGCAAATGATCCGGAGATAGATAAAAGACAAGATGCTGAGTCACCCTAAGGATGCGAGCCAAGGCAAGCGTTGAACTTCAAGACCCAGAATTTGGGAAGGATCCAAGGAACATCGTGCTGGGCGCGAGCACCGATGGAGTCAATCCGTTTGGCAGCCAGAGAAGCACACATAGCACCTGGCCTGTGTTTGTGTGGATGTACAACCTTCCCCCCTGGTTGTGCATGAAGAGGAAGTACATTCACATGAGTATGCTAATTGAAGGGCCGAAACAACCAGGGAACGACATCAATCTGTATCTGGGCTGCTGAAAGAGGAGCTTGACACGATGTGGAAAACGCCAGCCAATACGTGGGACGCCGCAGAGAAAGAATATTTTCCTATGAGAGCCGCACTGCTCACGACGGTGCACGACTATCTCGGTTACAGATATCTCGTGGGGCAGGTAGTCCACGGATTTTCTGGATGCGTAAGGTGCATGGATGAAACAACGTATCGCCAGCTAGATAGAGATCCCGGGTCTTCGAAAACCGTGTTCATGGGACATCGAAGGTGGCTTCCCGACGATGACCCGTGGAGGAAACGCAAGGATCTGTTCGATGGTGAAACCGAACCCCTAAAACGCCTGTGTACGAGGAGCGGCGAGGAAATAGACAAGCTGTTGAAAAATTGGAACGACTGCCCACTGCCGGGAAAGAAGCAAAAGGCGCCAGAGCCGGGAAAGAAGCGAAAGGCGCCAGAGCCGCTGCTAAAGGTATGGAAAACGAGGTCTGTTTTCTGGGACTTGCCGTACTGGAAGATCCACCGTGTGCCTCACAGCCTTGATGTCATGCATATCACGAAGAACGTGTGCGAGAGTCTGCTTGGTACCCTGCTCAACATGCCAGAGAGGACCAAAGATGGGCCGAAAGCAAGGGCAGACTTGAAATCAATGGGCATCAGGCAGGAGCTTCATGCTAATGATGATGATGATGATGATGATGATGAGGCGAAGCAGGAAACGGTAAGTCGTCGCAAAGGCAAAAATGCCAAGAAGACCGGAAATGACTACCCTCCCGCGTGCTTCACTCTAAGTCAGGAGGAGATCGAGCAGTTTTTCACCTGCCTCCTAGGAGTAAAACTTCCTTACGGTTACACGGGGAAGATAAGCAGACACCTAGACCCAACGAAGCAGAAGTTCAGTGGGATAAAGTCTCATGACTGTCACGTGCTGATGACGCAGATACTTCCAGTTGCAATCCGTGGGATCATGGACGCGCACGTCCATGAAACGCTATTTGGCCTATGCAACTTTTTCGACGTCATCTCTCGGAAGTCGATTGGCGTGAGGCAACTCAGAAGGCTACAGGAAGAGATCGTGGTGATACTATGCGAGCTTGAGATGTACTTCCCGCCCGCATTCTTCGATGTTATGGTGCATCTGCTGGTCCATATAGTGGAGGATATCATCCAACTTGGGCCGACGTTCCTGCACAGCATGATGCCGTTCGAAAGGATGAATGGTGTCATCAAAGGATACGTTCGCAACATGTCACGTCCAGAGGGAAGTATAGCCAGGGGCTTTCTGACGGAAGAGTGCATCTCCTACTGCACGAATTATCTAGGCATTGAGAACCCCGTTGGTCTGCCCGTCAACAGGCACCTCGGCAGGCTCGCTGGTTGGGGTCACCGTGAGGGTCGCCGCGAAATGCATGTCGACTTAGAGGGTCGACACGCCGACTTTGAAAGAGCAAACCTAGTCGCGCTACAACACATAGACGTGGTCGATCCTTGGGTGGTAGAGCACAAAACCTTTATTAAGAAGACGTACAATGACCGAGGCCAACAAAGGACGGACGGAGATATAATCAAAGAGCACAACTCATGTTTCACGCGTTGGTTCAAGCAGAAGCTTCTGTCGTACCCTTTACATGAGGATTCTTCCGCGGAAGAACAACTCATATTCGCCTTGTCACAGGGCGCCGAGCACAACCTGATGACCTATGAGGCGTACGATATCAACGGCTACACATTATACACCGAGGCCAAGGACATGAAGAGCGATGGTTATCAGAACTCCGGGGTAACGATGGAAGCCTACACCGGTAATGACAAGGACAGATACTACGGAAGGATTGAGGAGATCTGGGAGCTGAGCTACGCTAGAGAGAAGGTCCCGATGTTCCGTGTCAGATGGGCGAAGAGCGTCCTAAAAGAAGACCGGTATTTCACCACCATGGTTATACCCGAAGCCAAATCCAAGACCATGGCATAAACGTCACCGCAAAAATGAGCCATGGGTACTGGCTTCCCAAGTTGACCAATGCTTCTTCATTACCGACCCGTCAAAGCCCAGTCGTGTTGTCGTGAGGAGAGGCAAAAGGAAGATCATCGGAATGGATGGAGTAGCCAATGAGCAAGACTTCGACAAGTACGGCGACCCGAGGATCGAACATGACGACGATGATGAAGTAGCAGCATACACCACAAGAAGAAGCAGGACCACCCTACCTAAAGGACGTCCGTTCCACAGAAGAACTCCATTTGCGAAAAAGAAGGGCAAGAAGATTGTGAACAGATAGCTAGCTAGCTAAGATCGATTGTATTTAAATCGTAGCATTCATTTCTCGATTGTATTTCATGGGCACTTTTTGAACTATCATGAATATTTTTAAATTTCATGGACACTTGATCTCGATCCCCCTCCATCTCGATCGCTATCCCACCTCGCCAGATCCGGTCCCCCTTGCCGCCAAGCACCCCCCGGTCCACCGGCCGCCGCCGACCCCCCGCACCCTCCCCCGCTCCACCGGCATTACTGTTTGATGATATTTTAAAAAAATTATTACCTTCTTATAAAAAAAGTATTACTGTTATGATTTAAACAAGTTTGAACATATTTAAACTCAAATAAGTATCAAACAACATTTTAAATGCATAAAAAAAATTGTGGAGCCTGGGAATCGAACCCAGGACCTCCTGGTGTGAGAACTGGCTGCTTACCAGTCGAGCTAGTAGAGGGAACTTGATGTGGATCAGGTCAGGTGGAAGATAACCTGTTGGCTCGAGCAGAAATAAAAAAAAAATACTAATGGCGCACCAGCGCGAGGTGCGCCATTAGTATGTATGTACTTATGGCGCACCGAGGGGTGGTGCGCCATTAGTATTGTGCCGCCCCCATCCATATTTCCTCTCTCCCTCGCCCTCGCCCTCGATCCCCTTCCCCTCTCCCGACCTGATCCACTCTCTCTCCCTCGCCCTCGCCCTCGATCCCCTTCCCCTCTCCTCTCCCGGCGCCGCTGCCCCGCCGCCTCGACGCCGCCTCCGCGCCCGCGTCCGCAAGTACCAGCTCGCCACCGCCGCGTCCGCCTCCCTTGCCTCTCCCCGTCGGCCGCCGGTGAAGCATCACACAAGACTGCCCAGACTGGCCGCACTTTCACCGACGCCAAGACGGCCACAGCACCGCCTCGTCGCTCCTCGTCTCCCTGCAGCTGCAGACCGGCGAAGGTTCGTAGCTGCTCTCTATGACCCCTTCCTCGACCTCTCACTGATGTTGGTCACTAGTGAATCTCAATCGATCTTTTTTGCAAGAACATATGTGCACTGAACATGCTTGTTGAAATGATCAGTGTTCATAACTACCCAATTATCACTTTCTTTGTTGCTTCACGTTGTGTGGTTGTGACTGTTGAAGCCTTAGTCTGTTACATCAGAAAGCAGAGGATGTTTCATACATGCCTTTGAGGTAATCAGCGACATACACAAAGAGAAAAATTTAATCAGTTATAGTGATGTCCACCATATGTAGCAACAGCTTGCTTGTCATCCACTGTGTCTTCCTATTTTTCTTAGTTTGTTGAGGAAGAAGAGAAACCCGGTCCTTTGAAGAAAGTGCTTTTTTGTGGGATTAGTGTGTATGATGTATCCAGTGCTTGGTATTTGGTAGTGTAGCGACACACAAAAATAGTTACCATCTTGTTTTAGGTTCATAGTTTCCACCATGGCACCGGTGTGTTTATCAACATGGTTTAGCAGTGACCACGGTCAACGGGGCATCTTGTGTGCTATGAGATATTTTTTAGCAGTGTTGAAGATCATGTGTGTTTGCGAAAATAATGTTTCTTAGGTGTAGATTTTTTTTGTGTGGCTCAGTGCATGCCCAATGCACTAGGTTCTGAAAGACATGAAGATGAAGCAAGCTTGCTTCACAATCTGATTTGTTTAACTATTTCTTTGTAGTTGTACAAACATTTTTTTGGCAACTCTCATATAATATGATGAGTCACTCTATTTCTCTTTCATTGGCACATACATCAATTTCGACTAGATCACAATCATGTGCCGTGCATTTTCCAGATCCCCGGTTAGCTTTATTGCTTATTTCCAAATTTACACAGTACTAGTCTGTTAATACTTGTTTTGAGGGTACTTTTACTTCTTCTTTCCTGAGTTTTATTAGTGTACTTTTACTGTCCTCTATAGGTGACGTGTGAACCGTTGCTTATGCCGATCGACTTACCGACTACCTATTTAATTGGTTTTCTTTTAAATCTTATAGTTCCCGTTGATTATAAACTGGCCGGCCGCGATCAATCAGTTGGTATTGATTTTGTCAGCAGATTTTGAGGTCAATTTAACCTGTCATTTTTCAACAGTACTCAACTATTTCAATCTATCGTTATTTCTGTTAGCAGACTTTGAGGTCAGTTGGTATTGATTGCGTTGGGCTGTGGGGATTTTGAGCTGTTTTCTGACATGTCTTCTTTTAGTGTACTTGTCTCCCCGCTTGTTGGTTACTTCTCATGGTTAGAAGATGTGTTGTAGCTTTTCTTAGACTTGTACTGTAAATGGATTTGGTTGTAATAGAAATGACATTTTCTCTACTCAAACTCATTATATTGGAATTATTTGAAGATGTGTGGTGTTAGCCTATCGGTAATAATTATGTGTTAGTGTGAGTTTATTCTTCCTGTGAGCATTCTAATTTTATTTCTCTGGATTCAAGCAATGGGTTTGGACTTGCAAGATTCAGTTCACAAGTACTTGTGGGCTTTGGCTTTTAGCCTAATGAGGTCTCTTACTTGTGATAGTTCAGTTGTCAGTGTAATATGTTAGAAACTGCTACTATGTCTCTAGAAGAATCATCACTCTTTACACACTTATTAGAAACCCGTTTATTTCATCTGGTGAGACTTGTCTGTCTTCAGGCTCAGCTGCCGCAGGGCTGTTAGACATGAGCAGCCGCCAATTAATTCTGCTCCTGGTGTTCCCCACTTGTAGTTAATAAGAAAGTATTTTGGTTTTGCAAGATTCTGTGTTTTACTACTAGCACAATTATGCATTGTCTTGTGTCTGCTCAGAACACGAATGACCTTCCTTTAATTATACACCCTCTGTTCCTAAATATGAGATGTTTTCACAGTTCAACTAAACTGTCAAAACGTCTTACATTTAAAAACAGAGGTAGTACTTGCTAAGTTACTACACCCTCCTTTCCAAAATACTTGTCTTGGTTTTAATTCAGATTTGAACTAAAACAACGACAAGTGTTTTGGAACAGAGGGAGTAAATACTAGGAAAGTTTCTCTTCACACATACTCAAAAAGCAGAGCTTTTCTGCAGGACACTATAAACCACGTACAGTAAAGGGTGGAAACAATAAAAGCAAGCATAACTCTAATACACAGAAAAGTTATTCTGATCCAGTATTGCTTGTAGTGGTTTGTCCAAAATGTTGAATGATACTGCTTGGAGATGCATATATTGTTTCACCTCTTCACATGCCAATGTATTTTCCATGTTGTGATGAAGGCCTTATTTGCCTTGTCCACCCGAGAGGCCCTTGAGTTTGCTGGAATGTCGATTAACTTCCGTTCCAGCAAATTCGGGTACTCCATATGTCCTATTTTCAGCAAAGGTCATGCTGAAATTTTCCATGAATTTTAGCATGACTTTGCTAAAAATAGGACATATGGGGTACTTGTGACTAATGCATGGGCCGGGGTACTTGTGACTAATGATGAAAGCTTAGGCTTTTAGGGTGCCTCGGCGTCGAAAAACCCTCAATGATAAAAGCTTAGCTTTTAGGATGCCTCGTGTCGACAAACCCTAAATGATGAGACCATGATCTTGTTCCTTGACAATAACCAACTTTTGGACCAAACTTTGTTCCTATTTAGAGAGAAACATGGCCAACAACGATGAGGCCGGGGTTCGGGCGGCAAGGCATTCAGGAGCTGTCCCAGAGATGGAGGAACAACCTCACTTGTATGAGGACGCCGCCTTCCCACCGATCCCGAGACCACCGATGGTACCGCCGAGGATGACCCCACTAATGCCACCACCGATGGTGCCGCCGAGGATGCCACCATCGATGATGGCGGCGCACGATAGATGGCAGCCAACCAAGAGGCAACGGAAGGACCGGCGCCCGACCGTGCTCGCACCCTCAAGGAGGAAGTTATCAAGTGGACTCCGACGGAATCCAACGGCGCCCGAACGAATAGTCAAAGGGGTACTCGCTTCAGCTCGGGTGCATTCTCCGGAGCACCGTCTCGATCAACACCGAGAACCTGAGGCATCCTGATCGAGGGAATTTGCGCAACCTCCTCTTCACGAAGCTGCACGAACGATACAAGTTCCCCGCTGAATTTGAAAACACAAGCCTCAAAGGTAATAAAGTGAACAATGCTGCCCTCATGAAGATGAGCAAGGCCCTGTCTACTTGGAAAAGCAATGTGAAGAGAATGATCGAGAAAGGTGAGAGTTATGAGAAGATAAAGGAGAAAAATCCTTCGATCACCGAAGATGACTACAACGACTTCAAGATCAATTGCTCGAGCACCGCAAACTCCGAATCAAGTCGGTGGGGAAAGAAATGCGGAGCTGAACTTAGGGAACACACACTGTCCCGGCGGTTACAGAGTGGCGGAGCCTATATGGGACAAGGAGGAGGCGGACCGTGCGAGAGCAAGGCCTACCGCCCCTCTTCGATTAATACGGTGACAAGCAGACCAGGAACTTTGTCAGGGCCCGGTACAAGAAGGACCCGAAAACAAAGGAGCTTACCACGGATCCGAAGACCAGGGCGCTTGAGCTTGTTCTGGTAAGGAATACACCCCCGCGTAATTAGCTCCATATGCTTGCATTCTAATTAATGAAGCCAAATTTCTAAATGGTTCACATTCCTTCCGCAGGCGACTGAAAGCAGTAGCGCGGGGTCGACTAAGAGCAACCCTTGGGACACCACTCTAAATAGGGCGTTGAATGTAATGAAGAACAAGGATAAGCTCAGTAAGCCGACGTCAGCTGGTCGTGTGGTCGTCAAAGGCTTGTCGACAAAATGGTCGTCATCCTATAACACTGGTGGGCCAGCTCGGAAAGCCAGGCGTGCGAGGTTCAAGAACTCAAGGCACAGGTGGCGCGGATTCCGGAGATTGTCCAAGAGCAAGTGCAACAACAACTCGGAGCGACGATCACCGCCATTGTGCCTACCTTGATCGAGGGGTTCAGTGCGTGGATTGCGGGCGGCCAACAGGGGCCGCCCCAGATTCCTAGCTTCACGGCCAGCAACTCGCTAAACGCGATGGCGGGGCCATTGGTGTCTCCGGCGGAGGCGGCATTGGTGTCTCCGATGCCGGCACGGGAGCTTAATGCACCCGGGTGTACGCCGCCGCCACGTCTGCAGCAAGCGGCCCCTCCGTCAACTGCACGCCCGCCGTTGGCGGTGCCTCGACATTAGCCGAGCTCGACGCCATCATCACGGTAACTAATTAAGCCTCTCTCGGCCGAGGACTTCATCTCCTTGCCTTTGACTGGGCATCCCTGACGCCCTACATGTTTTCGCAGGGCGCCGCCGACGTTCCGTGCACTCTCCTGCACTTCGTGAACAATGAGTTGGTCGATGTCGCCAAGGGAAAAATCGTTCAACCGGGCAACCCCTTGTTCCACGGTACCCAGATGCCACCCAACTTGTTTAGGGTTCAACTGGTTCGGGTGCTGCCAGGCTGCGACGAGTTGTTACCTCCGATTCGACCCGTCGGGGCCGACGATGATGACGTGATGACCCTCAGCGCCTGCCTGAGCTGGCCCCTGCTTTGGCCGAAGAGCCAGATTCGTTTGGGGGCGGGGGACACCACCCCAAAGACAACACCGCCAGTCGTGCCGGCGCCAAGTCGGCCCCATGGCAAGACCGCCGCAACGGTGCCGGACATCCCTATGCCACTGGATCCAAACATGCATATGGCACAGGATCAGAACGACGATGACGATGATACATTTGGCAACGTCGATCAGTACTTTGCCGATCATGGGTACGGTGGCGACTTCATGGGGCCTCCTTCTCAAGAACCCAGCCCAACAAAAGACGTGCGCGATCTAGCTGGTACCACGGAGAAGCCAAGTTGCAACAGGCGTCGTCTGCCGTTCAGCTCTCAGGAGACGCCTCCAGCTGCCGACTTCACCGAGCCTCAGATAGGCGAGGTGCGAAATATTATCAGCCCCAACACACTCAAGAAGGCGGTCTGTAAGCAGAACTCGGTCCCATTACAGGAGAAGAAGAAGGCACGCAAAAGAAAGACTAACAAGGGTGCGGGCCAGCCGCACCGAGTACGATCTGTGCTCGGGGCGGGCCACCTTCACCGAGGATATCTCGAGGAGGGTGCATGTGGCGGTAGGCGGTGCTACCGACAAATATGCTCAATGCTGCAACCGGTGCTATCACGGAGTCTGCATGACAGTGTTCTTTCTTTGGAGAAGCGGCGTCTCGAGAGAAGGATGTGGCATACCGGTTTTCGTGGCCAAGGTGCCGAGGGCAAGGGCTTTATGGATAACTCCATCGGGCGTCGATCGTCCTGCGGTTTGATGACATCGACGCTATGTTGAACCTTCATCCGCTGCACTACACCTCCGTTCGCTATTTTCGCTGAGTATGGAGATGCGGATCATTCGCGACAAGACCCGGACATCGTGATAGTCGACCCCTTCTACATGCATGCCAAGATCTTGGGCAGCGCTGGGACCGCAAGTCGCGAGTTCTTACCTCGAGGCGCTATTCGCAAACCAAGATAAGGATAACTTCCTCGTGCCTTACTTTCCGAGTAAGTCCTCCCTCAACCGCCCGTAACATATGAATTCTTAGATTTCAATCGTTTTCTTTTAACATTCCGTGTTTTCTACAGGACACACATTGCACGCCATCCTCCTAAGCCCCAAATATTCCATGGCCACGTATTTCGACCCGGACCATCAGTCGAACGTAGACTACACAAATGTCAAGAAGGTTCTTGATGATGTTCTCCCCGGCTATGCCCAATCTGGAGGCACCTTCACCAGGCCTATTCGTAAGTATGGCAAGCACGTGTTCTCCCACAATCTGACGCTCGCTCGTCAAGCAGCCACTGGCGGTCGAAGGGTGCCTACTATGCCATCCATCACATGCGGGCGATCGTACGGGACCATCATCAACTTCTACTACCGAGTAAACTCAAAGATTGGGCCGCGAGCGTGTCAGAAATCCACGACGCGGACATCAGACAAGAATTCTTTCGCATCCAGTCGGAGTTTGCGGAAATCATCCATCAAGATGTCCTTCGTACCTCGGGGCAGTTCTACCTCAGAAATCAACCGTCCAATAGTGACATCGACACAATGCTACAAATGCAGGCTGACAACGCCCGTTATTTCATGACTCCCATGGTAGACGGCGGCTTCATCCACGCTCCGGTCCCTTGAGTCGAGTCGAAAGCGGTGATGCTGTGTCTAGTTCTCAAACATCGATTGGCTCATGTTGTAATTAAACTTTAATGAACTTGTAGTATGTCTCTTTGGTTTCGAGAGTCGCTCAACTTAGATGTAATCGATGCTATTAATGTCTTGCTTTTCTCTTCCGATCGCTCTGTTGCATACTTATATATTGCTTATGTATTGTCTGTGAATTGGTACTAACGCTTACTTTGGCTAGTGCATAGCGATGCCGTCGTATGTCGTGTACAAGGGTAAGGTTCTCGGAGTCTCGACGATCGGGAGGAGTGTCGGAGACAGGTTCACCGATTCAGCGGTAACAGTTACAAAGGGTACACCACTAGGGCGAGGCGAATCTAGATACGCCCGCTATCTAGTGGGAGAGGGAGGAGCGTTGGAGGAACCGGATGAAGACGAGTTTCATCGTGATGATGCTCATCGTGATGACCGCAGCTCTCTTCTATGTGATGGTAGTTTAGATGATCGATATGGACTTGTAATGTGAAGACCAACTCGCTACTCGCGGTCTCGAGACTTGTAATATAATGTTCTATCTTTGTTCGGTCTTTTCAATTCGGAGACTAATATGATGAATTGTATTCGGAGACTAATATGATGAATTGTATTCAGAGACTAATCTTCTATTGTATTCGATGAATCTGTTGTTGATGTGTGCTGTCTATATTTTGTCCAATTATACATTTTTGAACCTGTGCAAAAAACAGAAAAAAACATAATATTCATACTAATGGCGCATCACATCACGAGGCGCCATTAGTATGCCAAAGGATACTAATGGCGATCATTAAACAGGCGCCATTAGTATGCCGGGTTACTAATGGCGATCTTGTTGTCGTGCGCCATTAGTATGCCAAAGCACTGGTATACATGGCCCCACAGGGAGGCATACTAATGGCGCCTTGTTGTATATACTAATGGCGATCAAGGTGCGCCATTAGTATACCAGATACTAATGGCGCACCAGCGATGCGCCATTAGTAAAATATACTAATGGCGTGGCACTAATGGCGCACCACTAATGCGCCATTAATGGCCAAATTAGGTGCGCCATTAGTAGGCCTTTTCCTAGTAGTGAGTGATTAATAGTCAACGAAACGGCCAGAACCCCCGTCCACCTTTGACGCACCGTCTTCCCCCCCGTTGCCCGCCCGCTTCCCAATGAAACTGAGCGCTCTGCTCTAGTACCACCACCGCCCCTGCAATCCACCGCCGCCGTCGGCACACCTGCCCTGTCCTCCACCATGGCCAACTACCCTGTCAACCCCCTCCCCTTCCTTCCGCCGGGCTGGTCCATTGAGCCAGGACCTGCAGACCGCAAGATTAGGGCGGACATGGCAGTCAATCCCATCCCGCCCCTCAACAACAACTTCCTCGCCATTGCTGAGGCCAGCAGGTTTGTGCCTCTACATCTACGGGAAGATCTGCGCACCACGATTGAAGGCATGCTGCATGAGGCTGGACTGCACACTACTGAGACCTGTGACCATCCGTTGGGAGTGGGTATGTTTGCTTTTGCTAATTCTTTCATCCGAGACACTGCAGTAAACACCACTTTCCAACTTGATGATGAGGATCTAGTGATTTCTTTTGTGCGTCACAATGCTGCTCTTAATATGCGCAACACCACCTATGGCCCTGAACTTTGGCTAATGTACATTGGATTTCCGGATGACTATCAGACTGATTTCTATATTCAGCGACCAGTGGATGATTATGGCAGACTAGTTTCTTGGAATAGTCCTAATACCGATCGCTCTGTGGTGCTTATTAAGGTTAGAGTGATTCACATGCGCCTCATACCCAAGAGTATTGTCATCCGTCAGTTAGGTGGTGATAGAGCTTGCTGGACTGCTGCTGTGTTCATTCTCCGTGGAACTGATTGGAATGCTCATGACCCCGAGGTTCCAACTGCTGATGAAGAACCCCCTCCGGTCAATGGTGTTCCTCATCCTATGTTCGGGGAGGGCCTCACGGCGGAACAACTGTATCAACAACAACTTCAGATTTGGCTGTTGCAGAATGGGATTGGTCAGGATCAGGCGCCCCACATGGCTCCTCAGCACGATGGGCCACAAGATGCTCAATGGGATCCTTGGCCGCAGCCTCCGGTTCCGCAAATGCCTGCTGCTCTGGTTAACTTTCAGTCCTGGCTGGCTGCTCAAGGTCTCCGTGTTCAAGATGGCATTCTACCTGAAGATAATGTGTCTGACAGTCTGAACTCGGTTTGGTATGAAACTACATCTTCGGCAAGTACTCATAGCTCCTCTCTAGATTCCATCAGTCAAGTAAGCACTTTGCTTGTGGCTCCTCCTGAGACTCATAGTGTCATCAATGTGGATGTGGCAATTTCGGCTGCAAATTTGAATATCAGTATCACTGTTGAGGGTTCGGAACTGGCGACTGTACTTACTTCAGACTGGATCCCGAGGAATGTCTTCACTTCTTATCTTTCCAGGTCCATTTTGTCTGTAACTGCTGCCTTTGGGCCCTGGAGCTCTGGTTATGGTTTGCCTCCTCTGGAGTTTCAGTTAGCACCTTCTCGCTCGGTCCTTCAGGTGACTAATCAATCGACCACTCGCATCTTGTGCTTCTCACCATGCATTCTGCAGGCTGCACCATCTTCGGTGCAGATCAGTGAACTGACGCCTGAAGAAGATCATGCTCTGCTTTCCGAACAGCCTGGAGTTCTCCCTCTTGACAACACTGATATGCTTCTGCCACCCTCATTGGACTCTTTTACCCAGGATGCTGATTCTTCGGGTTATGTTCCTGACTTGGTGCCATCTGTTGTTTCCATGGAGGGACCACCTTTGGTCTCTAACTGCCCCCTGGTGATTACCTCTGATTTAGGCCTCGCCCAAGTCTTGTCTGATGCGCCGGGAACCTCGGCAGCCCGTCCTCGACGCTCAAAGATCAAAGCACCTGTGGTGACTACTGAGGTTAGGCGCAGCACTCGATCGACGCGCTTTGATGGCTTCAGAGTGCCACAGATTTCTGATGCACGTCCTTCTGTATCCAAAGTGAAGCCCAGGGTGACCCCGTCTGCTACTCCAGCCTCCAGCTCTGCGATCATGGTCCAGGCCCCGCCACCTACTTCTCTTCGCACCATGCAGGAAATCGGTATTACTCGCTGCGCTGTCCCGCCTCAGGAACTCACCGAGGCTGCCCTGCTTGCTACTGAAGATGCGGCTACCATCCACAATAGCCAGCCAGAAGGCTCCTCTTCATCTTCAGTTTAATTTCGCGGTTTTCTATGCCACTTTTGCGTAGCTGGAATGTGCTATGTTGGAATGTGCGTGGGTTAAATTCAGACAAAAAGCTGTTAGCTCTGTCGAACGCGATTTCTGTTAGTGGGTGTGCCATCGTGTGTTTACAGGAGACTAAAAAACCTGTTATCGATCTAGCGTTTATTAAAACTTGTTGCCCTAAGCGTTTCGATAAATTTGCTTATATTCCTTCTCATGGGGCTTCGGGTGGTTTACTCACAGTTTGGAACAGCTCCATGTTCTCAGGCTCGGTTCTTGTCCAGGAAGATTTTGCTCTTGGCATTCATTTCACTAGCACCATTTCTGCCCAAGCTTGGACACTTTTTAACATCTATGGTCCTTGTAATGGGCCTGCTCGGGACATCTATACCCAGTGGTTATATGACAGGGACATTCAGGCAAATGAGGATTGCTTATTTCTTGGGGATTTTAATTACATCAGAGGGCCAGATAATCGAAACAAGCCAGGGGGGATGTCAATGATATGTCCACCTTCAACGACATCATTCGCAAACTAAACCTAGTGGAATTACCCATTAAGGGTAGGCTTTACACTTGGAGTAACATGCAACATGATCCACTCCTCGAACAACTCGACTGGTTCTTCACTTCCATGCATTGGACAAATATTTACCCCAATACCATGGTCAAACCATTATGTAAACCTACATCTGATCACACACCTTGCGTGGTCACCATTGAGACTAAAATCCCTCGTGCCAAGTTATTCAGATTTGAGTCATTCTGGCTTATGCACCCGGGCTTTATGGACGTGGTTAAAAGTGTTTGGGATAAACCTGTGGCGGTGCAGAATGCTGCCACTGTGCTCTGTCGAAAATTCAAACGGCTCCGCCAGGAGCTCAAAACTTGGAGCAAAAATATCTCACGATTATCGGTGGCTATTGAAAACACCAACAGAACCTTGGAACAGTTGGATGCACTGGAAAATCTAAGGCCTCTCACAGTACCTGAGAACAATTTTCGCAAGATTATTAAAAATCATCTCCTACGGCTCTTGGAGTATCAGAAACGATATTGGAAAGAAAGATGTACTGTCCGGTGGGTTAAGTTTGGGGACGAAAATACCAAGTTCTTCCAAGCGATGGCTACTGATAGATATCGCAAAAACAACGTTGCTACCTTGCAAACTCCGGAGGGTCTAGTTGTGGAAGATCATAATGGGAAGGAGGCCTTGCTTTTTCATGCATACTCGAACAGACTAGGCACTTCTAGCCCTACCCAGATGCACTTCGATCTCCCATCTTTAATCAGGCACAATGCTAACTTGGATCACCTCACGCTTCCTTTCTCGCATGAAGAAATTGACTTGGTGATTAAAGAAATGCCAGGAGATAGGGCACCTGGTCCCGATGGTTTTAGTGGGATTTTTCTTAAAGCTTGTTGGCCAATCATTAAAAATGATTTCTACACGCTCTGTGATCAATTCCATGCAGGAACACTTAACCTCCAGAGCATTAATGATGGACTGATTACTCTTATCCCGAAGAATGGTTCCCCATCCACAGTTAATGACTACAGGCCAATCACCTTACTCAATTGATGTCTTAAGCTCATTACCAAACTTTTGGCTAACCGACTCCAGAAAGTCATTTTGCAAATTATCCACCGTAATCAATATGGATTCATCCGTGGGAGATCTATTCAGGATTGTCTTGCATGGACATTTCAATACATCCACCAATGCCAAGCCTCCAAGCGACCGATTGTGCTACTTAAGTTGGATTTTGCTAAGGCGTTTGACACAATTGAGCACGATCCCATGATCAACATCATGAAGCATATGGGCTTTAATGACAAATGGCTCTCCTGGATAAAGGCTATTTTTTCTTTGGGCCGATCTTTGGTGCTCCTAAATGGTGTTCCCGGAAGACAGTTTCATTGCAAGCGTGGGGTTAGGCAGGGTGACCCATTATCTCCACTAATCTTTGTGTTGGCTGCCGACCTCCTTCAATCGGCCATTAACGAAGCTTATAGAGAGGGTAGAATTCAACTACCTTTCCCTGCCACGGGTCAAATGGACTACCCAATTGTCCAATATGCCGATGATACAATCTTGCTTATGCCTGCCTGTCCTCGACAAGCAATGATCATTAAAGACATCCTCACCAGATATGCTCAGTCCATCGGCCTTAAAATCAATTTCCATAAGTCCACACTTATTCCCATAAACTTGGAGGATGATCTAGCTGCCCATCTTGCTGCTATCTTTGAGTGTACAATTGGATCCATGCCTTTCACCTACTTAGGGCTGCCTCTGGGCACGTCTCGACCTACACTCCAGGATTTTATGCCCCTTGTCAGCACGGTGGTGGTTTCTAATCTATATCTATATCCATACCTAATATTAAAGGACGGATTGTTTCTCCACTATTTTTGGTCCATCAGATGTTTTTCATACATTTTATGTTTCTCATCCGTCCGTCCGTCGTCGTTTTACGTTAAAAATAAAATAATGCTTTCGCCGAGACTCAAACCCTTGCCCACTTATGTTCAGCCACAATGCAACAACCAGTCCACCTAGCCACGGTGTTTTGCAAAGACAGAGGAATATTATCTTATATGCTCCGCTCCCGCGCGCCTATTGGGCCGGCCCATTAGCAGGGAGGGACTCCCCTTTTTCTTATTTCACCTTTTCTTTTTCTTTTTTTCTATTTTCCTTATTTAAAATAACTTGGGATTTCAGAAAGTTCCAAATTTCAAAAGAAAATGTGAATATTGATTTTTTTTAGAAACTGTGCACCCTATTAGGCCGGCCCATGAGTGGGGAGGGACACCACTGTTTTCTTATTTCGTTTTTTGATTTTTTTTCTTCTTTAAATAATTTGGGATTTCAGAATAGTTCCAAATTAAAAATGTGACTTTTGAAAAATGTTTCATATGTAGTAAAATGTTTATAAATTCTAACAAAAATTCTACAAATTCAAAACATATTCTCTGAAAAGTTCATCGATTCAAAAAATGTTCGCTGATTCAAAATATTCATGCATTAAAAAAATAATGTTTATCACCCTAAAAAATATTTATCAAACAATAAATGTTCATTAATTTGAAAAAATGTTCACCCATTCAAAAATGTGTGCCTATTTAAAAAAATGTTCACAAGATATAAAAATGTTCATTCATTCAGAAAATAATCATCGTGCTCTGTAAGAAAGTTTTCCAATTACTCACAACAATATTCGTCGAGATGCCGTCAACCTCCTTGATTTTGTTGATGATTTGATTGTTGTTGTTGGCTGCACACAACATGATCCGTGCCATCCATGGTCATGAACCAGATGTTGCAAACTCCGTCATGGCCTCGATGAGGTCATTGAAATTTTGCCCCGATGTAAAATTCCTGTCACTTTGTTGCCCTAATCCCATTTTTATATATACTAATTATTATATTAATATCAAAGGAAGGAAAGATTCTTCCGTCCGATTATAGTTTCGGCCGTCATCTATCTACCAATATACCACACATCTTTTATGTTTTTCCGACGGGTGGGCTGAGCTAGGCTGCTCCACACTTTTTTCTTTCTTCGATTCAATTGTGGAGCAGCAAAAATAATACGTTTCTATTTCTCCTCTACGTCGGCCAAGATGGGCCTATTCCAACACATTTTTTTCTTTCTTCTCATTTGATTGTGGCATGGAGGTGAGAATGAAACTATGAAGCCGCAAACTGAACTATGATCATGTTGCAAAGACGGTATGATTAACAGCATAATTCTTTTTCATCTTTGGAATAATTGTCGTGGATCATAAATTAAATAATGGTTTATATTTTAGTCTATCTAGGGAAGTTAAAATTTCTCATGTTGCAACGCACGGGCATTTTTGCTAGTCTATATTTATATATCTTCTATATACTTATTATACTATTAAACTAGCTAACTTTATCTTTCTTAAGGCCACCCCATAAATGTACCTAGCTTGATTACTATCATCAGATTATTCCACCTAATCACATCTAACAGTCAAGATTAATCTCATCTATTGCTATGATTGTACCTAGCAATTAACATCGGCGGAGGATTACTCCGCCAAATATGTGTTCGGTGGAAACCGTAATCCGCTGTGAGGAAGATCGGGCGAGGAAACGGCCCCCCGAACCCGCCCTCGCCCAACCAGCAGCAGCAGATCGGCCTCCCCTGGCTGCACCCGTGCCCTTCATCGACTCCAGCCACCTTGCCGACGTCACCCAATTTCAGGTGGATTTTCTCGCTCGACGACCTCCCCAAAGGGGTGCTCTCAAACTGTACTTACTAATCTGCTCGACCCTCCCCCTTGTTGGAGCAGACCGACTCACGGCGCACCGGCGATCACGGGCGATAGGAGGGACACAGTGGACATGATGGCGCACAAACACCTCGGCGTGCGAACAGCTTTTCTCCTTTTTCTCCTCCAGCTCGAACTCGTTGCACTGACTACAACACATGGGAGGGAGGGGTTTTATACCCGCGATCCCGACGCACCCACTCACGCACTCTCCATGTCCCGCGCTCCACGGCTCGCGCGCCTGACCCACACATGTGCTCGACGTGGCCTGGTCCAGCACCTGACGCAGCCACTCCTTCGCACACTTCGCTAACTAACACACACCTGCACGTGTGTGCGCGCGCACACAGACACACACACCCATGACCTACACGGACCGCACCTAGCGCACAGGCACGCCGGTCCCCACCGTGCAGGTCACGGCTTTGTTGGACTTATTATGCATCTCTGGGATGCCATTAGCAGGAACTGATTGCATTTAGATCACCTAAAACATGAACAGAGAAGGGTTTAGGGGATCATTACGTGTCACAGCAGTGGACATGATCGCCTGCTTGGTGCAGGCTTGATGCAGGGGTGATGTAGTCGAGGTAGAAGTCCTCCTCAACATCCTGATGCCCTCAGGACGCCACCGGCACTGTCCGGGGACGGCAGCGGCGGCTGGAGTAGGTCTTCCCGTCGCTGCAGCGCTCCCCCTGATCGGATGGGGTGAGAGAATATCGGGAGGGGAGTGAAACCGTACGTGAATTGTGTTTGCGCAGGCTGCCAACCCTCTCCCATTCCCTTTTATGTAGCGCTGGCGACAGGGGACCTAAACCATCAGTTGGTTTGGGTGCCCCCGATCAGGGCGCCTTAGTTGGGATAAAATCCTCACGTACGTTGGTGCGTGGGGCCTTTTCATTAACGTTATCTTTCCCTTTTTTTGTTAAACTAATAGATCTAACTGGCCTGTTTAAGCCGTCAGATCAAAACCAACAGGCTTATTACTAACATTAACCCCCTAAGTCGTGACAATAGGAGCGCCGGCCCCTCGACATCGATGTTTGCGAGAAGAGCCTTCTCCGCCTCATCTGCCTTCTTCGGTTTCGTGCAGTCCCGCCTGAAATGCCCGCGCTGCACGCAGCTGTAGCACCGGCGAATCCGCTTCCCTCCACTGTCCAATGTCGTGCTGCTGCCGCCATCATCGCCGTGGTCGAAGACGCCGCCGTGCTGACGCCGTCGTACCGCCCACTGGGCTGCCGTGAGCAAGAGCTGGTCGCCGCCATGTCTGCCGCCTTCATGAGTGCACCGCCACGTGCACTTGTCGAAGGCCTTCAATCGATCGAGCGCCTCCTCGAATGGCATCGTCTCAATGTCGCAAAACGGCTCGATGCCGGCCACCGCACCATACCGCCGGTCTGACACCGTATCGAGGAGCTTCTTCGCCATGGCTGTGTCGCCGCGAGGCCCACGTACCTCGCCGACATCCTCCGATCCTCCCGGCATATACGTCCATCTCCTCGCCATCGTCCATCGGCAGCCGATCGAACTCGCCGCATAGGGTAGAGAGCCGCGTCGCCTTCACTCGATCAGCACCGACGAACCGCACCTTGATGATGTCCCGCACCTCCTTCCCCATCGCCATGTCAGTTCTGTCCAAAATTACATTTGACGGGCTGCTATAAGTAACTGCCAGTGCTAACTCAGATAGCAGTGGCGGCTGTGGTTTTATGCCTACCATAAGTTAATTTTTCTGCCCTCCATTGGTAAGTTTCATGAACAGTTTTCTCTCTTTGGCCTTCGCGCGCGTTTCATTTTATTTCGATGGGCTGCTATATATAAGTGTCCGCCATTGCTAACTCAAATAATAGTGGCGGGTGTGATTTTATGCCCACCGTAAGTTAATTTTTCTGCCCGCCACTAGTAAGTTTCACGAGCAGTTTTCACTTTGTGAGCTTCGCATGCCTTTTCAATTTATTTTGCAGTCTTAGCCTCCGCCCGCTCCATGCACGAGCTCTCTCCCTCTCTATCTCCCGCGAGCTCTTTCCCTCGACGCCGCAGGCTGATTATGGCAGCTTCCGGTGGCCGTCGACGGCACAAAGCACACGCCCCATGACCACCTTCATCCGCTCCGCGTCCTCGACCGGTCACCCGCGACCCTCCCGTGGCTAGGGTTTCGTCCTCCGCGTCACCTCTACGTCTCCGGAGTGGCTCTAGTAGATATCCCCACTCTTCTTCCACGCGATCTATCGTACCACATCCTCTCTTCCTCATCCCGTCTTCTCCGTTTCAGATCCACCATGCCACGGTCGCCGGGACAGCAAGGGTAAAGTGCTCTGCTCTGTGTCCCCGGCGCCATGGAGGACACCGCTCACCCCTGCTCCAATGGCATCAAGGTCCGGCCCCATCTCTTCTCTTCGGTTTCTTCTTTTTCTGTTTGCTCGAAGCCGATTCCTGCATGCTTGACTGAATTTGCTTGCCTTAAATGATTAAGGAGATATAGTCATTGTGATGTTCAATCCATAGCCAATTAGAAAACACAACTGCAATAATTCTAATCCGAGTAACCATATGTTGGTAGAAAAACTTAATATTAAGTCTGCACATGACATGGTAATTCCAATTCAGAGTTTCCATATGTCAGTACCAAAACAGGATATTAATTAGGGTGTGCGCATTGCATGCAGAGAGTACGTATCAAGATAGCATCATTTTCTTATCAACAAATAAAGTGAAAACATAACTTGCACTAGTTTCTAATGGGCAGAACAACATGTTCCGTTCGATTTAAACATGCTGGAGGCCATTTTCTCCGTTGCTGATTTGTATCAAGATAGCCTAGTATACTAGTTTGCTGCTACAATATGTTACCTGAGAGCTAAAGCACCGCTAGTAGTTAATATGCAGTGATTTTTTTTCCAGTTTGCTCGAATCTGATTTCTGCGGTTTGTTTGCAGTTTCCTTTACTCCCATCTAGTCTGGTGAAGGAGGACGACGCCATGAACAAGGTGGATGCCACAGCCATGAACAAGGTGCTGCTGCTGCTGCAGCCTCCATGCCCCAACAAGCAACCTTCAACTGCAAATAGTATGTTCTTTTCTTCATCACTGTGGTACAAATGAATCCATATACGGAGCTTCTCAACTGATGTGGTGTTGCTTGCTTGATTGATGACTGCTTGCTTGTTAACTAGAAGAAGGAAACCTTGATCTAATTGATGAGAATCATGTATTTCATTCATTTTAGACAAGTACTACTGCTTTTATTTGCTTGTTTGCAGCAGCCATGTTTTTTAAAATTTCATTTTTAGTTTGGAAAGTTATTGGTTCAATCTAGTCTGTCTCTACTCATCAGTCTTTTCATTGTCTCTTTCCAGTCTTCATGCTTACAGGTCGAGGAGGCAGGCGGCTCTTTAGTCGGGATCTTTGTTTCAGTATATGAGTGTTTACTTTTGGTGCAGTCTGTTGTCTTAGTTCAGTATAGTTGTGTTATAGCTCAGTACTTGTGTTGTCTTTTCTTTCGTGTTATATTTTAGTACAGTTGTGTTTTAGTTGGCCAGCGGTCCATTTTGTTGTTATCTGATCAGTGTTAGGTGGACATGTGTTATAATATCATGGCCTCTTATTGGTTCAGAACTTCAAATCCCCCAGGAAACCATAATCTATGCACATTTAACTGATGTCAGAGATCAGAGTAGTTGAGAATTTCTTTGCTTATATTTTGGTATTATGATTCAGAGATCGTATATGTTTAGATTGTTTATGATTTTTTTCAGTTTTTTCCGGCAGCTAGGTGAAGAAGATGGCCTCCCGTGCCATTGCTATGCAAAAACCATGCCGAAGATGGCCTAATTTTAGCTGCTCTTCGCCGGTGGGACGGCTGTGTTTGACCACACCGTAACCACTGAGTGGTTGCGTTCTGCTTTAGCTGCCACCCTGCTCGGTGAGCTCCATCTCCTCAGAGGATTTCCCTGTGGTATGCTAGGTGGTTTGTGGCTATGTTGCCATGGCTTTGTTTTGGAATGTGCTCATTAAATTAGTGTGATGCTAGATTTATAAAGATTGTACTGTTGTTCCTATTGGGGTAGTTGTCACTGTTTTAGCTTATGGACTGGTTTTGTTGAAATTGGTGCTGTCCATGATCTGTTGGCACTTGTGGTTATCTGCTTTCAAATTTGGGTTTCCCTTGGGTTCAAAATCCTCGGGTTCATAGTTCCTGTAGCCTTCTAGTTTATTGCTTTATCTCTTGTACTGCTCATGGTGCTATTGCTTTTGCAGGTGTCTTTGGCAATGATTTATATATTGCTAAGTCATAGCAATAGCCTTCTAGTTTATTGATTAAATATTTCTTTATGCTGTCCCTTGCTCTCTGCAGAGGCCGGGAGCCCCTTTTGGCATGTTTACACTTATGTATATAGTTTCTATACTGGTTCCTGCTCTGGTTCATGTATTCTACTGGCTTCATGAGATACTTTTTATTTGGAATAACAGATAAACCATTGACGTTAGTATGGTTTTGCATTGATTAACAAACAAGCACCGTATAGGAAAAAAAACAGGGGCGGGGACCAAGTCATTATGCACCAGCAAAATTCCTACTTCCAGCAGAAATAAGAAGATTATTACACATATATACATATTGTGAAGAGAGATTATCGGAAGTAGAGAAATAACTATTGCATATCCTTTCCCTTGCTTACATTGTGTAGTAGTAGCAAGGCATATGAGAAGAAGTAGAGCCTGCGGCAGGACTCTCGAATGGATGGGAGTCGTGTACTTCGCCATCTAGATAATGTGATGTAAGGGGCACTTGTTCCAGGAGATCTACAAGATGATTTGTCCACCCTCATATAATCTTGTATATATAGACAAAGAGCCAAGAGAGATCTCGGGATCACATTATAACTAGTGAATACATACATGCAATTAATGATGTTGATAAATGGTAGTAGCTTGTATATTAATTGCATGCTAATAATAGATAACATATTAATTATGTGAGTACTGATGGAATTGATATTTGGTATGATATTAATTGCATTCTAAAAATGTAGAGGGCTTGCCATTGGAGCAACCTTGATTGTTGGATTGACTTGTATGGGGTGGGGGCAGAACACACAATGTGTGATAAAAGAACAAATACACCTTACATTGCGCAATTTTAGAGAAAAACTAATCTATACCTCTATATCCATATATATATACATATATGTATATATGTATATATGTATGTATATATATATATATATATATATATATATATATATATATATAGAGAGAGAGAGAGAGAGAGAGAGAGAGAGAGTAGCACTATTCTGATCCTGGGATCAGAATAGCTATTCTGATAACAACGCCCTATTAAGGCCCGACCGACATGTTCCTGAACTCTGGAACCGGCTGCGACAAAAAAAAGCAAGCCCCATGGATGGAAATGATTGCATTATCGTGCACACATCGTCTTCACACTATCGTGTGTATAGCACTGCTCGATGAGAAAACCTCCACGACGAGAAAACCTCCAGGAAACTCAAACATTATGTTCCGTAGAAGTTCACTTTATACAAAGTGATAGAAGGTTGGAAAAAATAGAGAAGAAAAATTGGTGTTAGAAAACAAGCCAAAATGCATTTTACCAGAAAAAAGAGTTTGCTCAAAAGTAAACTCTAGAAGTTCACAAAACCCCAAAAGTATATAAGTTAAAACACAAAACAATAGACAATTTTTTCCGTCTTTGAAACTAAACCTAGAAGTTCATTCCTCAAAAACCCAGAATTTTAAAGTAGTCTTCATTCCTCAAACCCACGACATCATATTTGGTTTTATTTTCATGATTGGGTTCTGTGTGTGTTCGTATAGAAAACATGTGGTTTTATTTTATTTTTGTGTATAAAAAGAAACAAGTTCTAATATAAATAAATTAAAAAGTTGAAGAATATGTAACATGATAGAAAGTTTCGTGTACAAAATTAATATGTACAAAGAAAATTATCATATATGTCCTTACGTAAAACTTTGTTTGGAAAAAATAACACAATCAACTCCTGGAAGTTCAAATTAAAAACAGATTTTCCCTATTCAATAAAAACTAGAAGTTCAAATTAAAGTAACGGCGCAGTATCATTGTTTTATATGAAAAAAGCATTTTCCCCATTACTAACCAATAAAACTAATCTGTAAAACATTCGGATTTTTCACATTATTAAAAAAACAAGAAGTTTAAAATTTTAAAACAAAGAGGTTAAAAAACTCGAGTTTCCTCGTTACTAAAGAATAAAACTAAGAAGTTCAAATTAAAATAACAGAGAAGTTCAAATTTGATAAAATCTCAGATTCTCGTTCTAAATAATAACTAATAATTTCAAATTAAAATAATAAAACAACAAAAAAAGTTTTAAAAAGATTTTCCCGCTTTTTAAAAATTTGGATTTTCCCGATACTAAAGATTAAACAAAGAAGTTCAAAATTAAATAACAAGAAGTTCAACTTTTAAAAATAGAGCGCTTCAAAATTTTATATAAAAGATTAAGAAATAAAACCAGAAGTCCATATTGAAAAGATGGAGAAGTATAGAAAACTCAGATTTTCCTCGTTATTAAAGAATGAAAACAAGAAGTTCAAAATTAAATAACAAAAGTTCAACTTTTAGAAATAGAGCGCTTCAAAATTTCTTAAAAAGATTAAGAAATAAACCAGAAGTCCATATTAAAAAGATAGAGAAGTTCGATGATTATAGAAAACTCAGATTTCCTTCGTTATTAAAGAATGGAAACAAGAAGTTCAAACATAAAATAACAAGAAGTTCAACTTTTAAAAATAGAGAGCATCAAAATTTCATAGAAAAAAATTAAGAAATAACACGAGGAAGTCCAAATTAACAAGATGCAGAAGTTTGATGATTATATAAAACTCAGATTTATCTCGTTATTAAAGAATGGAAACAAGAAGTTCAAAAATAAAATAACTTCTAAAAAAGTTGTTGCTAGAAGTTCAATCCGGGGAAGTTTAAAAATTCTTGTGAGAGAGGTTGAACAAAATTACATGACAGAAGTTCGAGATGAAAACAGCGGGAAGTTCAACTACTACACTAAATGCATTTCAGATAGAAAAATAAGAATAGAAAACAAATAGCTTAAAAGATTTTATTGCTAGAAGTTCAGGTGCTACTCCCGGTGAAGTTCGAGATCTCTAGTGTGAGACGTCCGATCTTCAGTTACATGTAAAAAACAGGCAAAAACGACGTTGTTTTACGCATTCAAAAATATATTTTGAACCGTTGCGAGTATGAAAAACTCATCAACACAAAAAAGTTACGTGTTTTTAATAGCTTTCCATCGGTATATCATTTGCTCAATTACGGTAAGTGGTTTGAGAATTACGGGCGAAAAACATCACGTCAAAAAATAGAGTGAAGTTCAAACAGAACTGCCACAGAAGTTCAAGTACTTCACGCGATGCATTTTCGACGAATCTGTTTTGCGATAAAGGCAGAACGAATGATCTCGCCGTTTTTGTAATTACTTGAGAACGGCTAAGAATCAGAGAAAGTCATCAACATGAAAAAGTTTCACATTTTCCGTAGATTTTCAACGGTATATTATTTGCACCATTCCGATAAAGTTCGTAAAAATTACGGCAAAAATACGTTTTTAGCTATTTTCAAAATTGACATAAAACCGTAAAGAATTAGGAGAAGCAATACATACCAAATTGACGTTCATTTGCTGCATTCGGACGCACGGTTAATAAATGAGATTGAAAATACGAACTCGGTAGGACTTGTACTGTTTTCTAAATTACTCTTAAACCGTTCAGAATTAGCAAAAACTTTCCACATGAAAAAGTAGCGCATTTTCATAAGCTTTCCAACGCCATATCATATGCCTCAATTGGATTAGCCGTTTAGAAATGACATCGAAAATACGAAGTCGGCTGTTCGGTTTGCGAAATTTTACGTTTTTCCATATTACTCTTTCCCATAGGGAATTAGGGAAAACTTTCAACATGTGGAAGGAGCGGTTTTGCAGCAGCTTCTCAACACCATATTATATGCCTCATTCCGATAAACGGTTTAGAAATGCGATCGAAAATACGATTCACGTTTTTTGTATGAAGAAAAAACGGTTTTCAAAACTGCTCTTAAACCGCTTACATTTTGCCAAAAATTTAACTTGGGTCATGATACTGGTGTCCATAGCTTTCCAACGGTATATAGCAAGCCCCATTTGGGCACTGTTGGCGGAAGTTCAACCTAGCACTTGGGGAAGTTCAGGTCGAACAACTCAGGCCGTAAATTTGCAAAAAACGTGAGTTCATCATGACCCGAGTGCAAAATCCGCCTATGAGCGAGATTCCTATTTAAAACGTGTATTTAGTTGCTAAAAAACGTTTCTAGATTACATTAACATCATATAGAACACGACTAACAAGAATAATTCGCGGGGGAAGCCACGGTTGCGAAGATAGCCCGAAGGTCGGGTTCATACAGAGGGAAGTTCAGGGGCGTTACTCAGACAGTTCAGGTTGTGATCGAATAGTGTTTATGTATATATATATATATATATATATATATATATATATATATATATATATATATATATATATATATATATATATATACTAGTGGTCGGGCGCCTAGGGTGCACCCCTGTGAGAAGATGTTGAGGCGGTGCTAGGTGGGGTGCGCCCTTTCCACTATCTTTTTTATTCTTCAGGTTAGGCTTTTGATACAAGATTTGGTACCGTTGAATGCGTATTTGCATGAGAGCAACAAAGTAATATGAAAGTAGATGCAGGTGCAACTTGCTGACTGGAGCAATATAAACAGTGACATTATAGATACTAAAGCAGTCTGGCAGTATAGATACTAACAACAGTGTGACATTATAGATACTAATAGTGACAGTATAGACACTAACATCAGTGATAACAAAGATAATAGTAATTCAAAAGGAGCTGATGATAGATTTTAGAAGTACAGCATCGTACGGGACACATAGTTGGAACAGAGATAAGAAACACGATGCGCACGCTGTGGTCCTCGAACACATAGTTTCTACGTGGCAACTCCCAATCGGTGTCGTCCAGGTGGATCATCGGCGATGACATGCGCATAGGTGCGGCCCGTCGCCCCGCCGCTTCCAAAATGCTGTCAACGTCGATGGTGAAGTGGTGGCCACGAATCTGGCTGGAGAAGTGCTTAATGTAAAACAGTCTTCCATAAAATGTTGAGTTGGAGATGAAGAAACATGTGTAGAGAAAACAGATTCTCCTAAGAATTGGGCCAATTATTGATTGTTATATTGGCTCATAGGCTATGCAGTACTGCAGATTGATCAAAGTAATAGGAGCATACAATGCTCTTAAAGTTCAATGGCTTTGCCTTAATTCCCTTATTATGTATGTCCTACTAATCATGGGACATCCAATTTATATACTAAGAAATATGATAAATGATCGACAAAGCAGATGAATGGAAATGTCCATAACTCTAATTTCGTAGATGGATCCATAAAATGGACAGCTAGGCGTGAGCCAAAAACAGTTTCTTTTAGATGATACCTTTGCATATAGTAGTGAAGCAAACTCGTAAAATTTGCATGGTTTGTGTAGGAAAAACATGTGATTGAAAAACAATATAATGTGGTTTAACTAGGATACATAGTGTGCTTGTTAATATATTGGCGACAATAATAGAACAGCTCACCAAGACAACAAGTGTCATAATTATATTTATTCGATGCAAGTGAAACTGAAACGCATGGACATGAATCAAAGTTATTTGTTTGTTTTTTACTGGAGGTGGAAAATGTCAGTTATCAGCTATTTCTTTTGGCACATTTCCACGAAACTCTGTTCATGACTGTCGGGGAAGCTGATCGGACCCAGGAACACCTATGGGAGCGGCGGACCGAGTCCCTTTCGGTTCGGTGGGGGGGCGGAGATCGCACGAAGAGCAGATCGAGGCGAAGCACACGAGCAGTTTACCTAGCTTCGGAGCTCTCCGAAGAGATAATACTCCTACCGCTGCCTATCTGATTGTATTGTCTTTTTGCTAGGGAGCTTTGAGAGCTACAAAACCTAGCCTGAGTGTCTCTGGTTTCGAATGAACTGACCTTCGAACCTCCCTCTACGTTGCACATGGGCCTCCTTTTATATGCTCAAGGGGTCACCGACAGGTGGCAACATAGGCAAGGGTAAAAGTGGAAAAGAACTTGCGGTTGGTACAGCTACCTGTACAGTGTATCATACCTAACCCTGACGGCAGGGGACAAAGGCATTAAGTGTCCGTCTACGTCGCCCCAAACAGTGCAAAAAGGGACCGTCAGGGGCGCCAACGTTCGCCACGATGGAAGTCTTGTCAGCGCCGCTTGCCACCACGCACTCCTGGCTGCCCAGCCTCTCGCCACGTGCGCCTGGAAAGGTCCCAGGGTGACACGTTGTTGGATGAGCTGGAGCGGAGGAAACGAGTGGTAGCCTGCCGCGGCAAGCGCCTTGCCGCGGTCGTCAACTTGTCGCGCTCGGAAGCTTGTCGCTCACCGGGCCTTCCCGGCAAGCTCCTCTTGCCGGGGCCTTGTCTCCTAAGTGCCTTGGTCGGCCTTCCCGGCAAACTCCTCATGCCGGGGCCTTATCTCCTTGGCTTAAAACACTTTGTTCTTGAATGGCTCCAAAGGAACCAAGGAGGACCTTGGCGGTCACCTGGCAAGCCTTGCCGCGGGGCGCTGCAACTGCCCGTGCACGAGTTCGGGATACTAGGGTACCCCTACTCTAGTACACCGACAGGAGCCCCCGGGCCTGGGCCACACACGGTGCCGACCGCTGTTGGGCCAGGCCTAAAACAGGGCACGGGCACACGCGGCCTGGATTACGCCATAACTCACCCCGGACCCACCACGCCCTCCACGAACGGCACGCGTCGAACGCGGCGTCGTGGGAGAGATCGTGGGCGAGATCGTGGGGGGGTTTCTTTATCCGGAAGGGAGAAACGTCCGCCCTCTCCCTCTTTATAAGCAGAGGAAACAGGGGCCGTTCGCCCATCTCGCCGGTTATTGCTCCCATCTTGAAAACCTCCGCCGCTCCCCCCTTCTTCCCGAAGTCGACAGAGAGCAGCGTTCCGCCCCTCGTCGCCACCGTCACCACCAACGCCGCCGACCTCCCTCACCGCCTCCGCCATGGCTCCAAAGCCCGAAGGTCGTCAAGTCGGCCGAGGCGCAGCGGCTTGCGGCGCTGCGCAAGGAGCGGGCCACTTTTCCCCCTCAGCTCGCCGCGAAGGAGCTGAGGGAAAACTACTATCTTTTCTGGTCGACGGAGACACGGGCGCATCCGCGCACCAAGGTACTCCCCGCCGCCGCCGCTGAACTGGCCCCAAGTGGGTATCCTTTCTTCGCTCTGTTCTTCTATTGCGGGCTCTGCCCGCCCTTCTCCGAGTTCTTCTGCGATATTATGAACACGTACGGCCTCCGCCTCCTTGACTTCACCCCCAACGCCGTTCTCACCATGGCAGTTTTCGCACACCTCTGCGAAAACTTTGTCGGAGTCCATCCCAACGTTGCCCTCTTCCGTCACTTCTTCATGCCCCGAGTCGAGAGAGGAGAGCCCTTATCCGGCGGGATCGCCTGGATCTCGAGGACCGGCAAGAAGGAGGCGTATCTGGAAGGAGAGCTCCGCAGCAAATGGGACGAGTGGAGAGCCGATGGGTGTTGGATCGTCGAGGAGGAGCCGCAGCCGTTCACCGCCCTGCGCCAAGCCCCAGTGGTACGCGGCAATGATTGGAGCAGCGTGGCCCCGGAGGATGACAGGCTAAAGATCGCCACCACCAGGATCCTGCGCCTCAGACTTGCGGGCTCACCGTGGGGGCTGTCGGAGCGGATTTTCTTCGCCGCCGCATCGCCCCTTTGCAGGAGAGGAGGAGACCTGCCTGGGAGTTCCAGAACACGGCGGACATCATGAGGCTGCGCCCGGGCCTCAACTGGAATTTCACCGTCTTGGACTTGACGGCGATGCTTCAGGAGCTGTTCAAGTGGGATCCTCAGCATCCGGAAGTGTTCCAGCTGCCGAGGGGAGTTGTTCCATTGTGCAACAATTCTTCGATTGACCGCATCCGCGCAATGATGCCACTGTGCGACTCGCATGGGATTGCGCCAACCTGGCAAGAGCCTGCAGATGACGTCGTGCGGGTGTTCTTCGACAGCTTCGAAGAAGTGCCGATCCGCGCCGATGAGCAGAAGAGGCTCACCCGCGACACCACTGATGATGAGATGCAACGCATCGCCACCAGGTTGGAAGAGGCGGCAGCAGCTGCTGCCGCAGGCGAATTCGGGTTCACCGTGGAGGAGACAGAGGCAGCAGAGGCGGCAAGCCTTGCCGATCGTGGAGAGCTTGGCGATGAGGAAGAGCCTGCCGGTGAGGAAGAGCACGCCGATCTTCAAGCCGAGCCGAGCGAGCCCGCCGAGGGCGCGGGCGAAACGGCGAGGACCGACCCCTCCACTCTCGCACCTTCCGGCAGTTCGTCACGAGCGGAGCCTCCAGCTCCGCCGAGAAGACGTCTCCGCGGGGCCGGGGACGCAGCGGAGTGGCAGACGAGGCAGCAGCCGCCGCGCCGCGCGACGAGCTCCACTGCGGCAAGCACGGTTGCCGCGGGAGCACCTCACGCTGCTGCAGCAACCGGAGCGGGGCCCTCCCGGACCACCGCTTCTGCCCCCATCAAGCATCTGAGGGATCCTACTCCTCCGCCCCGTCGCGCCGGGGGCGGGCCAGACTTCGACTTTTCCGCGCTCAGCTCCGACGAGGAGGAAGAGGAGTAAGAATCTTGGCTAAGTTTAAATTCCTTCAATTCTTGATGCTGTGTCTTGTATCTGACTTGCTTCATTCTGAACCTTTTCCTTTTCAGGACGCTGGCCCAGAGAGCGTCGAAAAGGGCCAAGACTCCGGTGGTTGTCATCGAGGATGATCCCGCCGTGACCGCAGAGGATGCGCCCGAGACCACCTTGCCGGACCCGGCAACCTTTCTCAGAGCAGCCCCAGCGCAGCCCCCAGCGTAAGTGTTGGGTTTACTTTCTGCTGTTAAGCGTGCTTGGGTGCTTCTTCTTTGCTGATATCTGTCGGTTGACTTGTGCAGGAGCAGAGCAGCCTCACCAAGAGGGCCCGGAAGCCGCTCCCGACAAGCCTTCTGCTTCAACTACTCCGCCAAGGGTGGATTCCCCGACAAGGGAGACATCTCCGGCAAGGGACTGCTCTCCTACAAGGGTGACTGTCGATCCCAGCACAGGTACTCTTCTTGTCTGAAAATTTCCCTTGGCTTCTTCTGATCTTCTTTTTGAATACTTGCTTGACTCTTGTTCCTTCTTCCGGTCTTCAGGTCCATCTGCGACGGAGCCGATGGAGACCGAGGTCGCCGGAGAAGGAGCTGGCGTTGATGAATCTGCCGGCGGAGAGGCCGCCGAGGCTGCTCCTGCAGAAGCTGGCGAGGGGTCTGGCGATCGCACTGACGGCCCTGGGGCCGCAGGAGCGACAGGCGCTACACCGACCGCCGATCCCTTTGCTGCTACCACAGTGTCGGGCTCCGAAGAGCCCCAGCCCGGCGCCTATCTGAAGGCCGGCGAAGGCGTCTTCATCAAACTCCCCTGGGCTTCGAGCTCCAGGGCACCGGTTGAAGGGGAAACCTTCGACGCAGAGCTGCTCGCCTCCGCCGGGCTGACGCTGGTTGACGCGCCGAGCAGCAGTAGTGGCGAGCCTGAGGAGGAGCAGCTACTGCAGAAGCTGCTGTCACTTTACCGCGCCCGGCAAGCCAAGCTGGCCTCCCGAGAAGCGCATGTCGCGCAGGCGGGCGTGGACATAGAAAACGCGCGGAGGAGCTCCGGAGCATAAATCAGGAGGCTCTCCGGTCTTTGGCAGAGGAGCGGGAGCGATTCGCCGAGGAGCGCAAAGCTTTCATTCTCGAGAAGGCTGAAGCTGAAGAGCAACAAAGGCTTGTCGCCGAGAAGCTGTCCACGCAAGAAGGCGAGCTGGTGCAGCGGAAGGTCAATCTTGACAGCCACGAGGAGGAGCTTGCTGCGCGCGAGCAAACGTTTGGCGATTCCCTCAAGGAAGCAAAGGATGCTTCCGCAGCTGCCAAGGCCGCCAAGAAGGAGTTGGCGACGAGAGTGACGGAGCTGGAGGCCAATCTGACGAAGAGCGGCGAGGAGCTTGCTGCACTCAAGCATGAGCGCGAGAAGGACGCCTACACTCTTGGCGAGCTACAGGGCCGTCTCGCCGAGAGGAGCAAGGAACTCAGCGCCGCCAAGGACTCCAACGCGGATTTGGAGTTGAAGCTGACCACCCTGACCGAGACGCTGGACGAGGCCAGGGAGGCGATCAAGGCTGACGAAGCGCTGCTGGCGAGTGCTGCCGTTACCCAGAATACCTTCAGGGATAACGTGGAGCACTGGACCGAGGGTCTTATGGATACTGCCGCCGCCATTGATAGGGAGCTGACGGAGCTGGGGATGGTGGATCTTGGATACTGCTCCGACGAGCATCTCCAGCCCAGCGCCAAGCTCAGCTTATTCTTCAAGGGCGTGGTGACGGCTCTCCAGCGACTCCGGGAAGAGATCCCAAAGCAGCTGGCCGAGGAGTCGCGCCAGATCTGCGCGGGAGCTCTCCAAAACGTGCTGATGAAGGTGGCCTTACGCAATCCAGGCCTCAACCTCACCAACGTCCTCAGGTCCTTGCCGCCGGATGCTGATGTAGAGGAGCTCAAGACCCTTGTCGCTCCCATCGTGGACTGGGTGAGCGGGATCAAGAGGGTTGAAGGCGACCGCGTAGATTAGGCCGCCCATTTTATCTTTTCCTTGTCGCAGCTGATCATGTTAGGAGAACAATCTATTAGAGCTGCGACAAGTTATTTTGTAATATAACTCTATCTTGGCAGTGATTGCTATGTTATTTCCTTTACTTGATTCCTTCCTTTGTATGTTTTTGCCCTATGCTTTTAGGGAACTCGCCAAGCAGCACCTTAGCCATGGCGCCGAGTGGGACGTCGGCAGCTTCTTTGGCGGTGCCGCATCCGGCAAGCAACCTTGTCGCAACTAATCGGAGCTCACTTAAATTGTTGAGCGGACTCGAAACAAAGTAAGGGCGCAACTAGCTACGAGTTGGTTCCTCCGCGCACAGGTTTTCCATACAAAGTGCGGTTGTTCGAGGGGAATAACTTAAAAAAATTTAAAACTGACTGCTCAAACTTTGGCAACTTAGCTTTTCTGTCTTTTCCTTCCCGGTAAGGCTTGACCTCCTCGAGCGACGCTTGGTCCACACCGTTATCTTCTCCTTCCTCCCCGGCAAACTTGTGTGCGAGGGATCCTTCCTTTCTTCGAGAAAGAGAAAGAAGAGAAAATAAAGATATGAAACCTCATGGCTCGTTATTGCTTACCGGGGTAGGTGCTGCACAAAGTGTCAGATAACACATGCAATATAATGAGTAGAAAGCATGAAATTGACGAGATGTGCGGAACACATGAGCTTTACTTAGGCACGGGGTCTGCGCCCGGCTTTGTACAAAGGATTACATGCAACATCGGCAAGACTTGTACAAAAGGTGGTTGCCGGAACAGGTTCCGCAACCGCGCTTCTGAGTAAAACTTACGAAGATGTTCAATGTTCCAAGAGTTGCTCACCGGAACGCCATCTTCGGTCTCAAGGCGGACAGCGCCAGGCCTAGTGACTCGTTTCACCCGGTAAGGACCTTCCCACTTTGGCGTCAACTTGTTGGAATTCTTGGCGTCTTGAGCGCTACCAAGAACAAGGTCGCCTTCCTCGAGACTTCTGGCATTAACTTTGCGGCTATGGTAGCGGCGCAAAGCTTGCTGGTATCGAGCAGCTCGTACAGCAGCCTGAAGACGGTCTTCCTCAAGGAGCAGCGCGTCATCTTGTCGCAGCTGCTCTTGCTTGAGCTCATCATAAGCGAGCACTTGAGGCGACCCGTATACGAGTTCCGTGGGGAGAACTGCCTCTGCTCCATAGACTAGAGCGAAAGGTGTCTGGACAGTGGCTCGATTTGGCGTCGTCCTGATCGACCAAAGAACCACCGGCAGCTCCTCAATCCAGTTTCTTCCGCACTTGTGCAGCGTGTCGAAAGTTCTGGTCTTGAGTCCGCGCAGCACTTCAGCGTTCGCCCTCTCCGCTTGACCGTTGCTTCTCGGATGAGCAACAGAAGCGAAGCAGACCTTGGCGCCAAGATCTTGGACGTACTGCATGAAGGTGCGGCTCGTGAATTGTGTACCGTTGTCGGTGATGATCCTGTTAGGGATCCCGAAGCGGCAAACAATCGACCTGAAGAACTTGACTGCTGACTGTGCTGTCACCTTCCTCACTGCTTCCACTTCCGCCACTTTGTGAACTTGTCGATTACAGCGTAGAAGTACTCAAAGCCCCGACAGCTCGGGAAAGGGGCCGAGGATGTCGAGCCCCAGACGAAAATGGCCAGGATAAAGGGATCGTCTGGAGAGCTTGAGCTGGCTGGTGTATCTGCTTGGAATGGAACTGCACGCTTCACACTTGGTTACTTGTGCGATTGCATCACGGAGGGCTGTCGGCCAAAAGAAACCTTGCCGAACGCTTTGCGACGAGTGCTCTTGCGCCAATGTGGTGACCACATATGCCTCTGTGTATCTCTGCCAACAGCTTCTGTCCATCTTCCCGGTGAATACACTTCAATTTCACACCGTTGAGTCTTCTTCTGTACAGTGTGCTATCGAAAAACTTGTACATACTTGACTGCCGGGCTACTCTTTCCGCTTCTTCTTGCTCTTCGGGAAGTTCTCCTGTCTGAAGGAAATGGACAATCTGCTGCACCCATGCTGGAGCTTGAAGCTCGACAACAAGGACTAAAGGCACATCTGCTGCTGCGGGAACATCCGCTTCTACGGCAAGAACCTGCGGCTCAGCCAGAGCTTGATGTTCCCCGGCAAGCTTGCCGGAGCAAAACTTGTCGGGAGCATTTGCTTCAACGGAACAAACCCTAGGGGTCGCCGGAGCAGACTGCTCCTCAGCACTCTCGGTGTTGATCTTGGGGACCTTCTTAGCGGCGGCTTCGGGAAGCTCGGCCGAAAAATAGTCGCCAGAAATCAACTTCCTCTTCTTGCTCTGCCCAGTTGTTGGTGCTACAGTTGGTTGAGTCAGCTTGAGCACAAAGGTTCCTGGTTCCACAGGTAACTTAAGCGCAGCGCACTTCGACAGGCCATCAGCGATATCATTTTGAGCTCTTGGAACATGTTCCATTTGTAGGACGTCAAAGTGTTCTTCTAGCTTCCTCACTTCATCAACATAAGCTTCCATCAACGGGCTCTGATAACTCTTGTTTACTTGACGGATGACAAGCTGTGAGTCACCCCTGACAAATGAGCTTCTTAATCCCAAGGTCTACCGCGATCCTGAGACCGGCAAGCAAACTCTCATACTCTGTAGTATTGTTTGTTGCTTGCTCCTTGGGAAAGTGCATCTGGACTACGTACTTGAGGTGCTCTCCGTGGGTGCGACAAGCAGCACGCCAAGACCGGCGCCTTTGCAGCGAGAAGGCACCATCAAAGTACATTAGCCACTCTGCTTGTTTCCTTGACGGGATGCTCGTCTGAATTTCTTCATCTTGCGTTGGCGTCCATTCTGCTATGAACTCCGCCAATGCTCGCTTTGGATAGTTGAAGTGCTTTCAAACTTGAGGCCAAAGCTTGACAGTTCCAAAGCCCACTCGACAATCCTGCCTGTTGCTTCGGATTTTGCAGATCCTCTTCAGCGGAAAGCGAGTGACGATCGTGATCTCATGTGCTTGGAAGTAATGGCGCAGCTTTCTCGAGGCCATGAGAAGGCCGAAAAGCAATTTCTGCACACCAGAGTACCTTGACCTAGCCCCCTGCAAGAGGGAACTGACAAAGTAGACTGGGCGCTGCACCACTTTCTTCTGCACCTTTTCACACTCCTGCGCAGATCCATGTTTGTCGGGACCAGAGCTTGTCGGTGAAGTGCCTTGCTTGTCGCTGGATGCATCTGCCTTGGTTGTCGGCTCATCATCTACCTCCCTCTCCGCCACTAACGCAGCACTAACCACTTGATTGGTTGCTGCTATATATAGCAGTAACTTCTCTTGTGGCTTAGGTGCGACAAGTGTTGGAGTGGAGGACAGGTATCTCTTTAAGTCTTGCAGCGCAGCCTCCGCTTCGGGAGTCCATTTCATTGGACCTGCCTTTTTCAAAATTTTGAAAAATGGCAGGGCGCATTCAGCAGACCTAGAGATAAACCTGCTGAGAGCAGCTACGCAACCGGCAAGTCTTCGTACATCCTTGACGCGCTTTGGTGCTTCAATCTGCTCAATGGCCTTGATCTTGTCGGGATTGGCTTCAATTCCCCGCTGAGACACGAAGAACCCGAGAAGCTTGCCAGAGGGAACTCCAAACACGCACTTCTCGGGGTTGAGCTTGAGGTTGATCTTGCGCAGATTTGCAAAAGTTTCATCTAAATCTTGAATCAGAGTAGTTTTGTCTTTGCTCTTGACCACTATGTCATCCATGTAAGCTTCTACATTTCTGTGCATTTGTGGCTCAAAAGCTTCATGGACTACTCTTGCAAATGTTGAACCAGCATTCTTTAACCCGAAAGGCATCCGTATAAAACAGTATGTGCCATATGGAGTGATGAATGCGGCTTTCTCCTCATCCTCTTCTGCCATGAAGATCTGATGGTATCTTGAGTATGCATCAAGAAATGAAAGCAAATCACATCCAGCCGTGGAGTCAACAATCTGGTCAATGCGCGGCAAGGGAAATGGGTCTTTGGGACAAGCTTTATTAACATCGGTAAAATCGATACAAAGCCTCCATTTCCCATTTGCTTTGCGCACGACTACAGGATTGGCCAACCACGTAGGATGGAGCACTCCTCTGACAAGGCCTGCTGCTTCCAACTTCTTGATTTCTTCTGCGATGAACTCTTGGCGCTCCACTGCTTGCTTTCTGACTTTCTGCTTGACGGGTCGCGCATGAGGACAGACAGCTAGGCGGTGCTCAATTACTTTCCTGGGAACACCGGGGATGTCAGACGGTTGCCATGCAAACACGTCGACATTCGCCCATGAGAAAGCAACGAGCGCTTTTCCTATTTAGGGTCGAGAGTGGCACTGATGGTGAAGGTACCACCAGTGCCGTCCTCCTTGGCGGACACCTTCTTGGTCTCTGGTGGAGCTGCCATCGTCTTCTTCTTGCACTTGCCGGTGGAGCTCGATGGTGCGTCCTCGACGGTAGCGCAGCACTCCGAAGAGGTGCGCTTGCCGGAGTGGGCATCAGAGCTCTTGCCGGACTTGGACTTCCTCTTCCCCCCGGGAGCTTCAGCGGCAAGTGTCTTGCGATCTGCTGCGGCTGCTGCTTCTCGGTAGATCTTGTCGGCACAGATAAGAGCATCCTTCTTGTCTCCAGGGACAGAGATGACGCTTATCGGGCCTGGCATCTTCAGCAAGTTGTATGCATAGTGAGAGGCCGCCATGAATTTGGCGAGTGCTGGACGGCCGAGTATCCCATTGTAAGGCAATGGAAAATCGGCAACGTTAAAGGTGACCCTCTCAGTCCTGAAGTTTAGCTCGCTGCCAAATGTGACCGGCAGCGTGATCTTCCCCTTCGGCTTGCTTCTTCCCGGATTGATTCCTTGGAATGTGCCGGTCTCTTCAAGCTCGCTGTCAGGGATCTGGAGTTTCTGAAGTACCGCGGAGGAGATCAGGTTTAAGCCGGCCCCGCCGTCAACTAGCATCTTAGTGACTTTGAGGTTGCGGATAGTTGGTGAAACCAACATCAGCAAGCACCCGACCGCAGTTATGTGATCAGGGTGGTCCTCAATGTCAAAGATGATAGGCGTGCTGGACCATTTCAGAGGTTTGCGTGACTCGATGGATGGTTCTGCTGCATTGACTTCCCGCATCCATTACTTGAGTTGGCGGTGGGAAGTATGCAGAGAAGCACCGCCGTCAACGCACAAGACCTCTGTGGCTTTCTGGAACTCCTGCTCATCGGCTTCGTCATCATCCATGTCTTCGTCGCTGTCGTCATCTTCGTCCTTGTCGCGGCCGCGGGGAGGTCTGTCTCCTTGCCGCTGCTTGGCCTTGCCGCGGCGTCCTCCCCGGCCGGGGCGCTTCTTGCCAGCTCCTCCAGCACCTTCCTGGGCCTTCTCCTTGTCGCGCTGCTCGTACTCAGCCTTCTGCTACTCGACAAGCTGCTCGACTTTCTTGCAACTCTGGAGTTCATGACCCTTGGTGCGGTGAATCTTGCAATACTGTTTGTTGGAGCTGTCCTGCTTGTCGGCGACCGCCATAGCCTGGTCGTTGGAGCCCGCGGCAACCTCCTTGCCGGAGCTACCAACTTTGGCTTTCTTGGCGGCACCTCCATTGTCGGACTGCTCGACAACTAGCACATCTTTGCCCTTCTTCTTTCTGTTATTTCGCCGCCGGCTTTTCTTTGCCGGGGCAGCTTCCTCACTATCAGACCCTCCTGCTTCTACATTCTCTCCGGGGAGTCTCCTCCCTTCCTCAGCACGTGCACACTTGTCGGCCAGGGCATATAGCTCGCTGACGTCCTTGATCTTGCACATCGCCATCTCCTCCCTCATCCTGCGGTTCCGCACGTTCTGATGGAACGCGCTGATTACAGCGGCAGGGTGGACATCTGGGATGTTGTAGTGTACACGGCTGAATCTCTGAATGTACTTGCGCAAGGGCTCTCCTTCCTTCTGGGCGAGCAGGTGAAGGTCACTTTCTTGGCCATGAGGTTTGTGGCCGCCTGTGAAGGCGCCGAAAAACTGATGGCACAGATCTGCCCAAGAAGATATGGAGTTGTCCGGCAAGTGCATGAGCCAGGATCTGACATTGGGCTTGAGTACCAGCGGGAAGTAGTTGGCGAGGATCTTGTCGTCTCGTCCCCCATCAGCTTGCACCGCAATGGTGTAGATGCTGAGGAACTCTGACGGATGCGTCTTGCCGTCGTACTTCTCTGGAACATCAGGCTTGAAATTTTTCTTGTCGGGCCACTGGACTTGCCGCAGCTCACGGGTGAACGCAGGGCAACCTACCGAGTACGGCAAGTCGCCTGGTTCCCCTGGCGCATGCATGTCGACAGAGGGCCCAGCGCGCTGGTCTGATTGACGTCGCGCTTCTCTTCGACGCTCGATGGAGTCCAAGCGTCTTCTTGCTGTCGCTCATGAAGAACTTGGCGCTGATCGCGGCGAGCTCGTGGATCCGACGATGCGGTGGAGTCGCTGTCGAGATGGATCCGGTGAGTCGGCGATCTTGGCCTTCGGGGTGGAGAGTGCATGGTAGTTGCACCTCCACGGGTTTCGTCGCCACCAGCTCGTGCCTGGCAATCTTGCCGCGGCAGCGATGTGCTCGGCTGCCGTGGAGTGTAGCCGTTGGCGAAGCTGATGAGACTCTGAATGGTGGCCCTCCATTCGTCGATCTTGTCTGATGTCGGAGGGTAATCTAAGAGCAGCTGAGCTCGCACCAAGGCTTCTTCTCGAGTGGCGGGTGGCAGTGGCGAACGGTGCGAGGAGCGGGATATGCTCGGACTTCTATCTATGTTAGAAGGAGCAGTCCCCCGTCCGGGAGACCGTGCCTCGCTCACGCCAGCATGTTGACGTGCATGCTGGTCTTGAGCACTGCGGGATCCACCAGCTCGACCTTGGTCCAATGAGCGTATGGTATTGTGAATACCATGACGCTGTCGGTCCCGTGCCTCCTGAGATGGGCACGGTGAATGTCTGGACGCCGAGGTCTGCGCAGCCTTGTCCTTGGACTTGGCAGCGTCGTGGGCTCCCTCGTCCACGTCCGTTCTTCCGCCGGTGTCTACCCCACCACCCGTTTGCTCCGGTGGTGGTGGGTTCGACGCGGACGGATCCGTTGCCGCCGAAGCCTTCTTCTTCGGTGGCATGTCGATGAAGATGATGAAGATGCAGCTCGTGTGAACGCCGGATCAGGTTCACACGGCCTCGCGGTCCCCTACCTGGCGCGCCAAAGATGTCGGGGAAGCTGATCGGACCCACGAACACCTATGGGACCGGCGGACCGAGTCCCTTTCGGTTTGGTGGGGGCGGAGATCGCACGAAGAGCAGATCGAGGCGAAGCACACGAGCAGTTTACCCAGCTTCGGAGCTCTCCGGAGAGATAATACTCCTACTGCTGCTTGTCTGATTGTATTGTGTTTTTGCTAGGGAGCTTTGAGAGCTACAAAACCTAGCCTGAGTGTCTCTGGTTTCGAATGAACTGACCTTCGAACCTCCCTCTACATTGCACATGGGCCTCCTTTTATATGCTCAAGGGGTCACCGACAGGTGGCAACATAGGCAAGGGTAAAAGTGGAAAAGAACTTGCGGTTGGTACAGCTACCTGTACAGTGTATCATACCTAACCCTGACGGCAGGGGACAAAGGCATTAAATGCCCGTCTACGTCGCCCCAAACAGTGCAAAAAGGGACCGTCAGGGGCGCCACCGTTCGCCATGATGGAAGTCTTGTCAGCGCCGCTTGCCACCACGCACTCCTGGCTGCCCAGCCTCTCGCCACGTGCGCCTGGAAAGGTCCCAGGGCGACACGTTGTTGGATGAGCTGGAGCGAAGGAAACGAGTGGTAGCCTGCCGCGGCAAGCGCCTTGCCGCGGTCGTCAACTTGTCGCGCCCGGAAGCTTGTCGCTCACCGGGCCTTCCCGGCAAGCTCCTCTTGCCGGGGCCTTGTCTTCTAAGTGCCTTGGTCGGCCTTCCCGGCAAACTCCTCTTTCCGGGGCCTTGTCTCCTTAGCTTAAAACAGTTTGTTCTTGAATGGCTCCAAAGGAACCAAGGAGGACCTTGGCGGTCACCTGGCAAGCCTTGCCGCGGGGCGCTGCAACTGCCCGTGCACGAGTTCGGGATACTAGGGTACCCCTACTCTAGTACACCGACAATGACAAACATTGTAAGTTGAATCTATCCTCTTTACCTACAGCAAGTCAAATAATGAAAATGACTCATAGAAAGTTTCCCATAAACGATTTCAATAAGTTGTGGGAGGAATAGCATGGACTTTAATGGTATAGAAAGCTAAATAGAACAAAGCTAATCACACTTGGTAACAAACAAGAATAAAGCATTGAACTCATTACCTCATGGACTCGAGGGGGTCAACCATATTCGGCACCGTTTGGAATGGTCTGAGTGTGCTCCAAGCTGCTTTGCAGAAAATGATTGGAGTGTGATTCCTCCCGCTTTGCCGAAAATGGTTTGAGTGTGCATTGATAACGAAAGAGAGACTGGGACAGACACAAAGGACCTTTCAAGAATTTGTTCCCTTCAATAAATGGTGTTGCTCATTGGCATATTCTTCCGGGCATTAGTATGTCGTGTACTGATGACCATATATCATGCCCTAGAAGCAATTACGGTGTGCATTTCATATCAGCCCGAGCCTTAACTAAAAGGAGTTATATTGTTAACGATCTTGCTTTTGGATGAACTGCTGCTCTAGTTCGTCCTTCTTTTAATTTAGGATCACCCAATCTTTTACCATACTCAAAATTATTGTGTATAACCCAACCCTTATTTTATACTACCAAAAATACCTATTTCATTTCACAAACCAAAAAAGGGAGCTGGGGTTGAATAGTTGTCTTGGAAATTTTATTTGTCTTTCTTTCGTCAGTACCACATATCTAGCTTACTCAATTGAGATCATTAACCCTACTGGTTATGAAAGCTCATGGCAAATATAAATTACTTATAACAAGGAAATGCAGGTTCATATGTACTGCTACTTGTGAGCTGCATTGGGATTTACTCGAAGAGGAGAAGATGATGTAGTACACTAGAGATAGGTGTTTCGTTCAGTTAAGAACCAAGGTTATCAATCCAGTAGGAGAACCACGCAACACCTCATGCACATCACCTACACACAAAATAACAAATAGTTGCACCCAACGCAAACAAGGGGTTGTCAATCCCTTGGCGGTTAATTGCAAGGATCAAATCTCGTAGTGATAGATAGATAGATAGATAGATAGATAGATAGATAGATAGATAGATAGATAGAGAGATAGATAGATAGATAGATAGATAGATAGATAGATAGATAGAAAGATAGACAAAAGCACAAATAAAATAAAGTAAATAAAATTGTAGTAAGGTATTTTTGGATTTTAATATATGATAAATATAAGACCCGGGGACCATAGTTTTCACTAGAGACTTCTCTCTTTAACATAGCATGCAGTGGGTAAACAAATTATTGTTGGGCAATTGATAGAAAAGCGAATAATCATGATGATATCCAAGGCAACTATCATGTATATATGCATCACGTCCGAGACAAGTAGACCAACTCCTGCCTGCATCTACTACTATTACTCCACACATCGATCGCCATCCAGCATGCATCTAGAGTATTAAGTTCATAAAGAACAGAGTAACGCCTTAAGCAATATGACATGATGTAGACAAAGTAAACTGAAGCAATATGAATAAACTGTAGCAATACAAATACGTGTCATGTCCCCTTCACTCACTGGGATTGAGCACCGCAAAATCGAACCCATCACAAAGCACATCTCCCATTGCAAGATAAATCAATCTAGTTGGCCAAACCAAACGGATAGATCAGAGAGAAATACAAAGCTATAATAATCATGCATAAAAGAGTTTAGAGAAGACTCAAATAATATTCATGGATATTTGATCATAAACCCACAATTCATCGAATCCCAACAAAAACACCGCAAAAAGGATTACATCGAATAGAACTCCAAGAACATCGAGGAGAACACTATATTGAAGATTAAAGAGAGAGAAGAAGCAATCTAGCTACAATCTATGGACCCGTAGGTCTGTGGTAAACTACTCACAATTCATCGTAGGGGCAGCAAGGTTGATGTAGAAGCCCTCCGTGATAGGTTCACCCTCCGGCAGAGTGCCGGAAAAGGCCTCCAGATGGGATCTCGCGAGAACAGAAACTTGTGGCGGCGGAAAAAGTGTTTCGGGTGGCTCTCTGTTGGTTTCCCGGTTTTAGAGAATTAATAGAGCCGGAATTAGGCCAAACGGCGGAATGAGGGACCCACAAGGAGCCATGGCACGCCCTGGTGGCTCATGACTATCTCCTTCGCCTTCTGGTTTCCTCCCAAAGCTTCTAGTGTCTCTTATGTCCAGAAAAAAATCGTCAAATAATTTTATGGCACTTGAACTTCGTTTGGTACTGATTTCCTGAAAAACCTAAAACAGGCAAAAAAAACAGCAACTGGCACTTGGCACTAAGGGCCAGTTCTTTTGCTAACTCCTAGAATAAGCTGAAATAAGATAGCCCTACCCAGCTTATCCTAGAAGCCCAACAAAAAATATTTTTTTGGAAGCCTAGTAGTGAAGACTTGACTAGTAGGCTTCTAAAAGGAAAAATTTGGTTCAGCTTCTAGAATAAGCTGGGTAGGGGGCAGCTTATTCTGGAAGCCCGAAAAAGCCAGCAAAAGAACTAGCCCTAAGTTAATACGTTAGTCCCAAAAAATGATATATATTTTCATATAGTTGCATAATAAACATCCAAGATGTATACTATAATAGCATGGAACAATAAAAAATTATAGATACATTGGAGACGTATCATGTACCTATTCTCCAAATTTAACATCCATTAGTGACCGCAAAGAGAACTTGGTATCCCTATCCAGAATGCCATTTCCCTTGATCTACCAGCGGGATTCTTTTGAGGTAATATCATTGTGTCGGTTTACCTGATTTTGCAAAGTATCCAAATGGGTATAACTGAATGTATTCCTATCTAGAGATGTATCATACATTGAGGGGCCGGCTACATGCGGGGTGTGGTCTCTAGTCAGATGAAATCTAGCTGGTGCGACCTACTCGCTGCGCGGAAGTGGAGATCGATGGCAGCCCCTTGCACAAGATGCTGGATGGAGGTTCGTCAAGCAGATCTGGGTGAAAACTCTACTCTCGGCTAATTTCCAAGGCCGGCGATGGCGGCGGTCTTCCGTGTCGTCCCCTTCTTGAAGGCATCATCGATCGGATGACGGTGGTGCTCCTGTGTCGTTCTCCCCTTGGGGCATCAATCTTGGAGGTGTCACAACACCTGTTCTGCTTCCAAGTCTCGGTGCTTCATAGTTTCTGCAAATATTACAACATGGCAATTAATATACAAACATGACAGATGGATATATTACAGGCAAACGTAGACCTAGCTAGCTAATCACAACAAGGAATCATATTAGTTGCCTCGACGCTTCTACGGTTTGGGGTGGCCTCGACAACGCTTCTAGGGTTTGGGGTGGCCTCTACGACAACGCTCTTTTAACTTGGTAAATTTGGGTGGCCTCGGCAACGCTTCTAGCGTTTGGGCCGAACCGCCTCTCTCATGATTGTCCGACGTCCGGACTGACAAGGGATTTAACAAAATGGCACCATTCTGGATGTCCAGAAAATGGTCCATATTTTTCCTGATCTCATCTACCCTTCTATATGTCACGTTGTCTAGTGTGAAAGAATTCAAGATAACCATGACTTCCTCATTAGCCGGAAATGACAGGCGCATAATGGTATGAAGCTCTTCAAAGTTGTTTTGGAACGGAGTTCCCGCTAGAATAATTAGCTTTTTGGTACAAAGTTCAACAAGAGCCTTCCCACCCTCGAACCCTCGGCCCCTCGACGACCCTCGAACCCTCGACCCTCGACACCTTGACGACCCTCGACCCTCGAACCTTCGGCCCCTCGACGACCCTTGAACCCTCGACCCTCGACCCCTCGATGACCCTCGACCCTCTACCCTAGTTCCCGACCCTCAACCCCTCGGCGATCCTTGACACCCTCGTTCCCGATAAAAACTAAGAAGAGGAAGAAGAAAAAGAAGAGAGGAGAAGAAGAAGGAATAGAGGAGAAGAAGAAAAAATAGATTTTTTAATAATCTATTTTTTCTTCTTCTCCTCTATTCCTTCTTCTTCCTCCTCTTCTTAACCTCTTCTTCTTCTCCTTCTTCTTCTCCTTCTTCCTCTTCTTATTTTCCTTTTTTCCTCTCCTTCTTTTTCTTCTTCTTCCTTCTTCCTCTTTTCTTCCTTTTCCTTATTTTACTTTTTCCTCTCCACTAACCTAAAATGTACTGACCTAAAATGCACTAACAGTACAACAAACCTAAAATGCACTAAATCAAGTAATCTAAAATCGATATCTCACTGACAACTTAAATAAAAATTTAATACATATATGAAAAAACATCATCATATCATCAACATCATCATATCATCATCCACATATATGAACGGAGGAGGCCGACCGGATCAGAAGCGAGGGGCGGCGGGCGCGGCGCGGCGACAGCGGCAGGGCAGGCGGCGGCGTGTGTGGCAACAGGGCAGGCGCGCGGTGAGGAGGTTGTCAGAGGCAGGGCGCGTCGTCGTCGAGGCAGAGGGGCAGGCTGGCGGCGTCGTTGGGGCAGTGGAAGAAGAACTGAATGAAATTTTCACAAGTGCTGGATTATATAGACAAGGCATTGGTCCCAGTTCGTGCCACCAACCGGGACCAAAGCCCACCTTTAGTCCCGGTTGGTGCCACGAATCGGGACCAAAGGCCTTGCGCCTCCCGCGGCCAAAAGTTTAGTCCACCTCGCTAGTTGAGAGGGGCTCGGAGTGGTTTATAAGCCCCACTGCGGCTGCCCTCTCGAGCTCCTCTCAAATGCAGGCTTACATGCCTAATCTCACACTATGCTGCGTGTGGGCCTACTGGGCCTTCTGCGGGCCTAAATCCTGGCCCATGGTTGGGTTTCTAGTCGTATTCAGGCCGTGGAGGCCCAATAGGTGGCAGTTTTTTTACTTTTCCAGTTTTTTTGTTTCGTTTTTTGCATTATTTATTTTCTTTTGTTTTTTTGCTTTATTTGTTCTTTTTGCTTGTAGGTCAGAAAAAATATAAACTTTCTGTTAGTGCCATTATTTTTCAAATTTGAATAGTTTAAATTTGAATTATTTGAAATTTGTGTGAATCACTAGTTTTTGATTTACTTTACTATAGAAATAGATTTGGGAGTGATTCTTTTCATGCTATTTAATATTACTGTATTTTATCATTATATTCATAAACATTTTTTGATATTTTAGTTTCTAACAAAAAATCTATATGATAATTCTTTTTACTATTAAAGTTTCTAACAAAAAGTTCTTTACGGATTTTTTTTCTTTTAATGTTTTAGTTGCACAAATTTTAGTTTATTATTTTTGCTATTAGAGTTTCATAAAATTATTTATCCCTCAAAAATCAAAACACAAAACCTAAAGAAAACAAATATTGGCTACTCACTGACATAACAACAAACAAGAGCACAAAATCATAGCTTTTCGCCAATGTCAGCAGGGGGTATCATTGCATTTTTCTCGCTATCGTTGTTGTCTTCCTGGACGGTTGAAAGTGCTCTCCCTAGTCATTTAGTGTCATGGGAAACTACGCCTGAAAGTGCTCTTCCTGGTCTCCACTCTCCCAAAACCCCTAAACCATTAATAATCAATAGATTTAGACAAGAAAATAGAAATGCACAAATGAATCTCCTTCTCAACATCAGCGATGAAGGATGCAATAAATATCATCCACCAAATGCCAAAGTGTAGAATAAATGAGAGCAAAAATAAATGCCGCCTTAGATTTCCCAGGTTTCTTTGTGAGCCACCTTGTTTTTTTTTTCTCGTTGAATTTTTCTTCCTTTAGAGTTATGGTCTTTTTCAATCCGAACTGATGTAGACATTTTTTTTTGCTGAGAGGGAGGTCATGTCACTACCAAATCAATCGGGGTTAGAAGTTCATGGAATAAAAGTAAAAGAAACTCATTTATTTTCAAGTGCTCCTATGAACTAAATTTAAATTAGAAATTAAACTGAACTTAATTTTTCAAGTGCTCCAATGGGTAGCAAATATACAACGTGACAAGGCAATGTACAAATTCATGTAAAAAGAACAACCAAGTTCAAGTACAGTAAAACTTTGGAACTTCACAGAGAAACCTAAAAGGAGTTTTGTATTGTTTCTGCTATAAAAACTATAACAACCAAGTTAATGTATGTCATGGGGTCGGACTGGGACGGCGCTGCAGACCCTGGAATGGTGGAGACGGAGCTAATGTCACCACCACATCAATTAGAGTACTAGAAGTTCATGGAATATAAGTAAACAAAGTAATTGATTTTCAATTGCTCCTATGAACTAATTTAAATTAGAAATTGAACTGAACTTAATTTTTCGAGTGCTCCTATGGGCAGTACACGCACAACGTGACAAGGTGATTTATGAGTTCATGTCACAAAAAACCAAGTTCACGTACAGTAAACATTATAAGTTCAAAAAGAAACCTGCAAAGAGTTTTGTATTGTTCCTGCTATATAACAACTATAACAACCAAGTTAATGTACCCCATGGAGTCGGACTGGGACGGCGCTGCAGATCCTAGAGTGGTGGAGAGGGAGCTTATGTCACTACAACATCAATTAGGGTACTAGAAGTCCATGGAATATAAGTAAAACAAACTAATTAATTTTCAAGTTCTCATATGAACTAAATAGAAAATAGAAAATGAACTGAAGTAAATTTTTCAAGTGCTCCTATGGGTAGTACATGCACAACGTGATAAGGCAATGTACAGGTTTATGCAAAAAAGAACAACCAAGTTCATATACAGTAAACATTATGAGTTTACGAAGAACCCTAAAAAAGAGTTTTGTATTGTTTCTAAACAACTATGTTAATGTACGCCATGGGCTTGGACTGGGACGATGCTGCCTGGAGTGGTGGAGAGGGAGCTCATGTCACTACCACGTCAATTAGGGTACTAGAAGTTCTATAAATATAAGTAAAAAAACTAATTGATTTTCTAGTGCTCCTACGAACTAAATTTAAATTACAAATAGAAATAAATTTAATTTTGCAAGTGCTCATATGGGTAGTATACGCACAACATGACAAGGCAATGTACAAGTTCATGTAAAAAAAAAAGAACAGTAAACATTATAAGTTCACAAAGAAACCTAAAAAGGGTTTTCTATTGTTTCTGCTATGACAACTATAACAACAAAGTTAATGTACACCATGGGTCGGACTGGGACGGTGCTGCAGATCCTTGAGTGGTGGAGAGGGAGCTCATGTCACTACCACATCAGTTAGGGTACTAAAAGTTCATGGAATATAAGGAAAACAAACTAATTGATTTTTAAGCGCTCCTATGAACTGAACTTATATTAGACTTTGAACTAAACCTAAACGGTGGAAACTTAGGGTTAACCTGTCATTTCATGAACTAGTTCTACTTGGACTGATGTCCTGGCTCCACATGGACGACTACAACCATGGTGGACGAGTTCGTGGCCAAGGGCGGCCTAGGCGACCACAAGGAACTTTAGGTGGTTGTGGAGGTGATTAGAAGAAGCAAGGTTCATGGGTGGCCTTCATCTCGCCGCCTGATATGCGGGGTGGGGGGGCTCGCACTCATTGACGCTGTTGACGGGATGTGAGGCAGAATCTCTCGTGGACGAGCGGCGCACACTTCTCATGGACGGAGATCAATACAGCATGGCATTCACTACAACCCAATATAATCCAGTCATATAACAATAAGTAACACAAAACAATTTGTATTTTTGTAATTTTTGAAGGCATCTCCGTACAACAAATTAGAACTTTAGAGAGGAATTTTCCATACAAACTATGTCCATGCTATAGGTTTGAATAGATTGAGAGAGAGAGAGAGAGAGAGAGAGAGAGAGAGAGAGAGAAAGATAGAGTGTGTGTATTTTGTACTAAATTCCTATGGAGAGCAGAACAGATGCACATCTAGGATGGACCTGCCCCAGAGCAAAGCTCGCTCTCCTGCTATTGTGTACTCAATAGATGACCAAACTTGGACGGCGCCTAGTGCTCGACTTGGACGATGCCCAGCGCTCGACTTGGATGGTGGAGTTGCTACGATCGGCATGTTACTTACTTGTATGGTTCATCTTGTCGAGCAGCCAAAACACACACACAAAATCACATCGGACCAAATGGTCATAACTTTTTTTATGAAACTGCTTGCCAAATCCCCGTGTAGTGAATTTGCTATAGAGTCTAATGACAAACTGTTTATTTAACACAAATAGAACTTCCTCTAATACACACTGAACTTGCATAAAACATAGTCATAACATCACCTCTCCTAACTGCACCATGATCTATCTATTCAAGAGTGTGTGAACTTGCTAGCATCATCTCTCCTAACTGCGTCCATCCCATTATTTTTTACAAAAAAAATCTCAATATGGAGCAAATAAAAACTGGAAGGAGGCCTCCACCATTGCACATACAACATCGGCATGCAAGCTAGGGGCACAAACATACATATACAGTAGCAAGCATGAATTTTGTAGACCACGGAAATTAAAGAAACGTCAGTAATTTGGTACTCCCTCTGTTCGATAATAGAAGAGTGTTTTTTTACACTAGTGTAGTGTCAAAAATGCTTTTATATTATGGGACAGGACACACAGAAATAGTGAGGAAGATAAGCAGCGGCCTTACAATTCTAGGAGAGGATTTCACCGTGAATACAACTAAATATTATTTATGCAGACCAAAACGCATGCACGAGATATTCGATTGTGATTTCACAGTTGGCCGGAGCAATGAGCAGCTGCATAGCACAACACACGGAAGAGCGACATCTGGAAGGTAGCGGAGAACAGGGTTCTTATTCTCGGCCGAGATTTTCAGAAACCGGTCGAAAATTGGCCATTCCCTTAGCCAGCTAAAAATTCAAATATCGCCTAATTTTTTTGAATTTAAACGGCTGATGCATGTCAAATATCTCTCGTATGCCTCCTCAAACAGAAGATAGCCCTTAGCATGGTGGCAAGTCGCTTGGCCAGCCCCTAGGGGCCATAGGGTCGTATCCTAATTTTATCCAACTTAGTTCGCTCAGTGAGGACCATTTATAGGCATCGGAGGGAGATTTGAAGTATCAAAAAGAATGCCTGGAAATAAGTTGGAAGTATGAGCACATTTCGGCCTGAAATCCACGCACTAAGATCTGAACCTCATGTTTCGACGATTTCTGACACATTGCTCCTGACGGTGCTTCGCCAAGGAGGCCACTGATAGTGATTGTGAGGAGTCTTTACTTATCCCTTTTCCCCTTGTGTCTCTTGTTCCATTCACCTGAGTTGGTCTCCACACCCCGATTGCCTCGATGACGTGCCATATCGGCAATTGTCTTGTTATCTCTACCACCTTCCTTGTTCGGATCCTCATCGAATTCAGTGTGGTCGCCTCGTTTAAAACCCTCCATCGCAGGCCTTCTCTTAGAGATCTTCCAACTCTCAGTTTCTAACACCTCCCAGCTTGGGGTTTTGCTAGGATTGGACTCAATTCCAGGATGTTCAACTCATTCTCTCTGTTTGGGCCACCATTACCAACGTGTTCATTGGTGTCCTCTCTGATGAGTCCTCCAGCCAAAATATCTTACTAGCTATGGTCTAAACATCAAGCGTACACACATTGATTTTTTTTTCTGTAGTAGTCCGCTTACTGACCCTTGTTATGTCAGAACAACCATCATCCCAATCACCAAGTTCCGGCCGGAGATTTTTTTTTTGCTAAGGGTTGTCTCGTGTGATCCAGAATTTCTTGAGGCGACAAAGATCAATTAATCATACCTTCAATAATCTGATCGTGCCCTCTAACCTAATCTCCCACAGAAAAAACTAGTGACCATACAATTCGGCACCATATTTTTCGTTGGTTATATGCATCATTTTCCTCAAAAGATTAAAGTCAAACATCTGCATCGTCCTTGGAAAATGCCATAGATCCTGCCCATCGCTCTAATTTTCCTTTAGTGGCCATCCATGCATCACCGCGGCAACCATCGGATCTACCAAGGACTAATCTCTACTAAACTTAATTTTCCTAATATCATTTTGGACTCTCCAAGTTATCCCAGACCCTCTTGCTCACTTCCACCAACATGCGTGGCAGATCATCGTTGGTATGTGGCCCTTAATAGCCATCGGAACTTGATGCCAAGTTCCTTGTTCCTCTCTAATAGATGAGTAGCATCTACTAAAAGCTACCTTATTGACCAGAACGAGCCTGTAATTTTGAAATCGTGTTATACATAATTTTTCAGATTGAAAAAAGACAGTACAATTCGGAAACACTTGTAAAACTAGAATGGTGATAATCCAACTAATAATAAATAGTAGCTAACAATCTGCATTTATTTTTATCCACCATAAGCACGGAGATTTGTACAAAAAACAAATATATGGAAAGGTGTAATAGTATGCTTATTATACAAATTATTGCTTCTACTGTTGTACAATGGAATGGGCCTCTCTGGCTCTATCTCTCTCTATATATACAGGATTATGTGAGGGTGGAAAAAAAAATCATATTCTAGATATCTTGAAACAAGTGTCCTTATAGGGTCGCATTATCTAGATGGACAAGTACCCGACTCCCATCCATGCAAGAGTCCTACTGCAGGCTCTACTTCTTCTTCTCATATGTCATGCTACTACTACACAATGTAAGCAGGGGATACGAAATAGTTAGTGTTACTTTTCATAATCTTTAGTCTTTACAGTATGTATACATGTGTAATAATTTTCTTATTTTTTCTTGAAGTGGGTATTTGGCTAGTGCATGACGACCATGCTTTTTTTGTTTTTCCCATGTGGTGGTTGTTTATTAATCAATCCAAAATCATGCTAATGTCCATGTTTATTTGTTATTCCATAGGTCGAATCATCAATGGCATCGATAAGGATAAAATACGTTTACACGGGTTGTGCTTTTAGACAAACCAATCCTTGGTGACTACTGTTGCAAAGTGACGAATCAGTGTTACATAGACCTTAAGTCATGCCTTGCTGAGTGCAACAAACCTGCAGGCATGGTAGCGATGGCAACCCCTCCTTCACCTACCCTATTCCCGTCAAATTGAACTTTCGATTGGATAAATAATCTATGATGTGCCAAAAAAATATTTGCAATAAAAATAAGTATCTCTGTTGTCGTTATATTTGTCATGTTGCGATTTCATTTTGGGCAGCAAGAGTAGGGATCTTCGGGAATAAAAATTTACATTTTTCTTTTTTGTTGGATAGAAAATCACCACCCGAGAACATGCAGGATTTTCTTTCTTCATACGAGCAAATACTTCCGCGAAGTAGGTCCGCTAAATCCTCCATCTTTACAAATTGTGAAGCCTACTTTACTATATTGGAAGCATTTATTAGCTGTGAATATTAGAAACATTTACTTCAAGAAACTACAGCTTGCATGTAGTATCTATCTATATCTTTATACATAGAAATATGAAAATATCCAGAGGAGCAGATCCAATTAATCTCAACCACCAAACCAGGTCAAGGCAATGAACAAGAGTGCTCCAATCGTGAGCACTAAACATGTTTAGCATGCAATAAAATATTATACCAAATATCATTATCCTAGTTATATAGTTAGCGCGTAAATAATATTCTACCTAAAATATGTGAGGAATTAATATACTACCGAATATCAGATGCAATGCATGTACACATTTAATAGTTTGGGAAACAATCATATAAATCATGGTCTATTCACAACCAAACTATGACTCCATATATTTTCACATCATTCTTCCATAGAAGAAACATTTTAGTTACTGAGGTTTTCTTTGATACAACTACTAAGGTTCGCTTTCATATTGTAGAAACAAAGCTTAAAAAACTAGTTATTTATGTGGACTCCACAACTTTCTTCCACGACAACTAATACATGTATGTGTCCAATATTTTCATGGTGTCAATCTGAAATATTTTCAACAATTTGTGTCAACGTTCACATGACAGTACAATTGCTTCTTGCATAGAAAAAACTTGCTGCCAACTATATAAGCCCAGAAGATTTACACATCTGGTGCTCATCATTACATGGGTAGATGAGAACTAGGAGGATCATTGGAATCATGCACTACCAGATTCCGATAATCTGCTCGTATAACTTTCTTCCAGTACACAATGTAAGCTCTATTTCTGCTTGTATGCCTTGCTACTAGTACATAATGGAAGCGGTTCGTACACAAGGGTCATGTCTCCACTTCCGATAACCTATCTTCACAATATATTTGCGAACTTCCAGGCTATAGTCGCGTAACCATTTTAATTTCCTATTTGTGATGGCATCATATTTCACAAAAAGATAAACTAAAAAGACTTTGCACCATATTTTCACAACTATTTTTGTGGAAACAAACGCCCTCAGCAAGGCCGGCGACGTTGTCCTCCAGCGGCACATGGTCGTGGTGCCCCTAGACCCTTGTCGATGAACCCATCTGGAGATGGTGGTGGTGGTTTCTAATCTATATCTATATCTATACCTAATATTAAAGGACGGATTGTTTCTCCACTATTTTTGGTCCATCAGATGTTTTTCGTACATTTTATGTTTCTCATCTGTCCGTCCGTCGTCGTTTTACGTTAAAAATAAAATAATGCTTTCGCCGAGACTCAAACCCTTGCCCACTTATGTTCAGCTACAATGCAACAACCAGTCCACCTAACCACAGTGTTTTGCAAAAACAGAGGAATATTATCTTATATGCTCCTCTCCCGCGCGCCTATTGGGTCGGCCCATTAGCAGGGAGGGACTCCCCTTTTTCTTATTTCACCTTTTATTTTTATTTTTTTTCTATTTTCCTTATTTAATATAACTTCGGATTTCAGAAAGTTCCAAATTTCAAAAGAAAATGTGAATATTGATTTTTTTTAGAAACTGTGCACCCTATTAGGCCGGCCCATGAGTGGGGAGATTTTTTTTTTCTTCTTTAAATAATTTGGGATTTCAGAATAGTTCCAAATTAAAATGTGACTTTTGAAAAATGTTTCATATGTAGTAAAATGTTTATAAATTCTAACAAAAAATCTACAAATTGAAAACATATTCGCTGAAAAGTTCATCGATTCAAAAAATGTTCGCTGATTCAAAATATTCATGCATTAAAAAAATAATGTTTATCACCCTAAAAAATGTTTATCAAACAATAAATGTTCATTAATTTGAAAAAATGTTCACCCATTCCAAAAATGTGTGCCTATTTAAAAAAATGTTCACAAGATATAAAAATGCTCCGGTGGCATTGCTACCCCCCAGGGCCCCCGTCCCGCCTAACCCTGTAGCGTTTGACCACGGGATCTAGCCCTTTGACTTTGCACGGACGGGCTTTGACCAGTGGACCTCTCCACCCGGTTGTGTTAGGTCGGCCCATAGGAACACTTTGGAGCAACATCCGGGCCAGGCCCACAGCTACATCCACTCCGTGTAGACCCGACGCGTCCGTTTCCCCCCTCCAGGTGCCGGCGGCGGCGCCGTCCGTGAGGGGGGGGGGCACACCCCGGAGACGCGTGCTGGGCGTTTGCAACCGCCTCAACACTTCCAGACTTGTGAGAGGCCGCCTACGCAAGATTTGACGGTATGCTAGCCCCCGGAGGCCGCCGGCCACAGTCGTAGACGTGCGAAGAGCAATCCGCGTAGAGGGAAGTGTTCAGATACTTCTCCATCACAAAAAATTATGAAAAATTACCATCAGTCCTATAGCACATGTGCCCACGTTGTGTAAAAAACTCATGATTTTATCGCGCTCCAAGTATTTAATAATATTCACGCTGCATCGTTACCGCAGAACGTCTACTACCGTTTCATTGCCGTCCGTGAGGGGGCCACAACCCGAGACGCGTGCGCCTCTTGGACATGCCACAACACCACCCGCATGTATGAGGGCCGATGCGGCGCTCGGTGGCATTGCTACCCCAGGGCCCCGTCCCCGCCTAACCTCAGCGTTTGACCATGGGATCTAGCCCTTTGACTTCCCACGGACGGGCTTTGACCAGTGGACCTCTCCACCCGGTTGTGTTAGGTCGGCCCATAGGAACACTTTGGAGCAACATCCGGGCCAGGCCCACAGCTACATCCACTCCGTGTAGACCCGACGCGTCCGTTTCCCCCCTCCAGGTGCCGGCGGCGGCGCCGTCCGTGAGGGGGGGGGGGGGGCACACCCCGGAGACGCGTGCTGGGCGTTTGCAACCGCCTCAACACTTCCAGACTTGTGAGAGGCCGCCTACGCAAGATTTGACGGTATGCTAGCCCCCGGAGGCCGCCGGCCACAGTCGTAGACGTGCGAAGAGCAATCCGCGTAGAGGGAAGTGTTCAGATACTTCTCCATCACAAAAAATTATGAAAAATTACCATCAGTCCTATAGCACATGTGCCCACGTTGTGTAAAAAACTCATGATTTTATCGCGCTCCAAGTATTTAATAATATTCACGCTGCATCGTTACCGCAGAACGTCTACTACAGTTTCATTGCCGTCCGTGAGGGGGGCCACAATCCGAGACGCGTGCGCCTCTTCTGGACATGCCACAACACCACCCCGCATGTATGAGGGCCGGCACGACGCTCGGTGGCATTGCTACCCCAGGGCCCCGTCCCGCCTAACCCTGGAGCGGTTGACCACGGGATCTAGCCCTTTGACTTCCCACGGACGGGCTTTGACCAGTGGACCTCTCCACCCGGTTGTGTTAGGTCGGCCCATAGGAACACTTTGAGCAACATCCGGCCAAGCCCACAGCTACATCCACTCCGTAGACCCGACGTCTGCTTCTCCAAAGCCGGGCGGCGGCGACGTCTGTGAGGGGGGGGCACACCCGAGACGCTGCTGGGCGTTGCAACCGCCTCAACACTTCCAGACTTGTGAGAGGCCGCCACGCAAGATTTGACGGTATGTTAGCCCCGAGGCCGCCGCCACAACAGAGACGCGTAAGAGCAATCCGCGAGAGGAAGTGTTCACATACTTCTCCATCACAAAAATTATGAAAAATTACCATCAGTCCTATAGCACATGTGCCCACGTTGTGTAAAAACTCATGATTTTATCGCGCCCAAGTATTTAATAATATTCACGCTGCACCGCTACGCAGAACGCCTACTACAGTTTCATTGCCGTCCGTGAGGGGGCCACAACCCGAGACGCGTGCGCCTCTTCGGACATGCCACAACACCACCCGCATGTATGAGGGCCCGCACGACGCTCCGGTGGCATTGTTACCCCAGGGCCCCTGGCCCCGCCTAACCTCGAGCGGTTGACCACGGATCTAGCCCTTTGACTTCCCACGGACGGGCTTTGACCAGTGGACCTCTCCACCCGGTTGTGTTAGGTCGGCCCATAGGAACACTTTGAGCAACATCCGGCCAAGCCCACAGCTACATCCACTCCGTAGACCCGACGCGTCCGCTTCCCCCAAAGGTGCGGCGGCGGCGTCGTCCGTGAGGGGGGGGCACACCGGAGACGCGTGCTGGGCGTTTGCACCCGCCTCAACACTTCCAGACTTGTGAGAGGCCGCCTACGCAAGATTTGACGGTATGTTAGCCCCGAGGCCGCCGCCACAACGTGAGACGTGCGAAGAGCAATCCGCGAGAGGAAGTGTTCAGATACTTCTCCATCACAAAAATTATGAAAAATTACCATCAGTCCTATAGCACATGTGCCCACGTTGTGTAAAAACTCATGATTTTATCGCGCCCATGTATTTAATAATATTCACGCTGCATCGTTACGCAGAACGCCTACTACCGCTTTCATTGCCGTCCGTGAGGGGGCCACAACCCGAGACGCGTGCGCCTCTTCGGACATGCCACAACACCACCCGCATTTATGAGGGCCCGATGCGACGCCTCGGTGGCATTGCTACCCCAGGGCCCCGTCCGCGCCTAACCTCGGAGTGTTTGACCACGGATCTAGCCTTTGACTTTGCACGGACGGGCTTTGACCATGGACCTCTCCACCCGGTTGTGTTAGGTCGGCCCGGAGGAACACTTTGAGCAACATCCGGGCCAGGCCCACAGCTACATCCACTCCGTGTAGACCCGACGCGTCCGTTTCCCCCCTCCAGGTGCCGGCGGCGGCGCCGTCCGTGAGGGGGGGGGCACACCGGAGACGCGTGCTGGGCGTTTGCAACCGCCTCAACACTTCCAGACTTGTGAGAGGCCGCCTACGCAAGATTTGACGGTATGCTAGCCCCCGGAGGCCGCCGGCCACAGTCGTAGACGTGCGAAGAGCAATCCGCGTAGAGGGAAGTGTTCAGATACTTCTCCATCACAAAAAATTATGAAAAATTACCATCAGTCCTATAGCACATGTGCCCACGTTGTGTAAAAAACTCATGATTTTATCGCGCTCCAAGTATTTAATAATATTCACGCTGCATCGTTACCGCAGAACGTCTACTACCGTTTCATTGTCGTCCGTGAGGGGGGCCACAACCCGGAGACGCGTTCCGCCTCTTCGGACATGCCACAACACCACCCTGCATGTATGAGGGCCCGGTACGACGCTCCGGTGGCATTGCTACCCCCAGGGCCCCCGTCCCGCCTAAGCCTGGAGCGGTTGACCACGAGATCTAGCCTTTTGACTTCCCACGGACGGGCTTTGACCAGTGGACCTCTCCACCCGGTTGTGTTAGGTCGGCCCAGAGGGACACCCGGGAGCAACATCCGAGCCAAAACCACAGCTACATCCACTCCGTGTAGACCCGACGCGTCCGTTTCCCCCTCCAGTGCCAAGGCGCGCGCCGTCCATGAGGGGGGCACACCATGATGTGAGGGGGTCACTCTCAGAGGCAGGTGTCGAGGCTTTACAACTGCCACAAAACTTCATCGGCATAGCTGTTTTTGATTTTAATAAAATATAAGGATCTATATTTAAAGAACATGACCGCACATTATTAACGTGTAACAAAAAACAAACAAATATATATATATATATATATATATATATATATATATATATATATATATATATATATATATATATATATATATATATATATATATATATATTCATAATATATGAAAAAAATACAAACTACATATATATTCATATGTATGTTTATATTTAACATGCTACATGTTAGTTGATATAATAATACATAAAAAAGCATTAAAAAATATGTACGGAAAAAAATCTAACTATGCCGACGGCCTAGCCGTCGGCATAGATCCGACCAGCGTGCCGCGGATCACTGACGTGGCAGATATGCCGACGACAGCCGTCGGCATAGGCTCTGCATGGTACTACCTGGATCAATGACGTGGCCTGCGGACCTATGCCGACGGCCCCCCGTCTAGGCCGTCGGCATAGCTCTGACGCCGTTAGCCAGGGGTGGCCGGGCCCCACGGGTATGCCGACGGTCTTTGTAAGCCGACGGGAGCTGTCGGCGTATATGTAGCTAGGCCGACGGCCATTCTATGCCGACGGGTGCCGTCGGCTTATCTCTGTGTAACCCGACGGCCTTTGTACGCCGACGGCCAGAACCAGGCTGTCGGCATATCTCTGAAGAAGCCGACGGGGGCCGTCGGCATTGTTTTGGCCGTCGGGGTATGGCCCTGTTCCGGTAGTGCCGGGACAACAAGGGTAAAGTGCTCTGCTCTGTGTCCCCGGCACCATGGAGGACACCGCCCACTGCTGCTCCAAGGGCATCAAGGTCCGGCCCCATCTCTTCTCTTCGGTTTCTTCTTTTTCTGTTTGCTCGAATCTGATTCCTGCATGCTTGACTGAATTTGCTTGCCTTAAATGATTAAGGAGATAGTCATTGTGATGTTCAATCCATAGCCAATTAGAAAACACAACTGCAATAATTCTAATCGGAGTAACCATATATTCGTCAAAAAACAGAATATTAGGTCTTCACAAGACATGATAGTTCCAATCCAGAGTTTCCATATATATGTCGGTACTAAAACAGGATGTTAGGTGTGCGCATTGCAAGCAGAGAGTACTTATCAAGATAGCATCATTTTCTTATCAACAAATAAAGTGAAAACATAACATGCTGGACAGAACAAGATGTTCCGTTCAATTTAAACATGCTGGACGCCATTTTCTCTGTTGCTGATTTGTATCAAGATTGCATAGTATGCTAGTTTGCTGCTGCAATACGTTGCATGAGAGTTAAAGCACCGTTAGTAGCTAATATGCAGTGATTTTTTTTTCCAGTTTGCTCGAATCTGATTTCTGCGGTTTGTTTGCAGTTTCCTTTACTCCCATCTAGTCTGGTGAAGGAGGACAACGCAATGAACAAGGTGGATGCCACAGCCATGAACAAGGTGCTGCTGCTGCAGCAGCCTCCATGCCCCAACAAGCAACCTTCAACTGCAAATAGTATGTTCTTTTCTTCATCACGGTGGTACAAATGAATCCATATACGGAGCTGCTCAACTGATGTGATGTTGCTTGGCTGATTGATGACTGCTTGCTTGGCAACTAGAAGAAGGAAACCTTGATCTAATTGATGAGAATCATGTATCTCATTCATTTTAGACAAGTACTACTGCTTTTCTTTGCTTGTTTGCAGCAGCCATGTTTTTAAAATTTTAATTTTTCAGTTTGTGAAGTTATTGGTTCAATCTAGTCTGTCTCTAGTCTCTACTCATCAGTCTTTTAATTGTCTCTTTTCCAGTCGTCATGCTCGGTACCGTGACAGGTCGAGGAGGCAGGCGGCTGCGACGGGTTCCTGGCGCACCATAACAGGTCGGGATCTAACAGTCTCTTTTCCAGTCTTCATGCTCAGTACTTCTTTAGTCTTTTTGTTTCAGTATATGAGTGTTTACTTTTGGTGCAGTCTGTTGTCTTAGTTCAGTATAGTTGTGTTATACTAGCTCAGTACTTGTGTTGTCTTTTCTTTCGTGTTAGAGTTCAGTATAGTTGTGTTTTAGTTGGCCAGCGGTCCATTTTGTTGTTATCTCATCAGTGTTATGTGGACATGTGTTACAATATCATGGCCTCTTCTTGGTTCGAACTTCAAACCCCCAGAAACCATGATGTAAGCACATTTAACTAATGTCGAGATCGAGTAGTTGAGAATTTCTTTGCTTATATTTTGGTATTATCATTCAGAGATCATAGATGTTTATATTGTTTATGATTATTTTTTCAGTTTTTCCTGACGGCTAGGTGAAGAAGATGGCCTCCCGTGCCATTGCTACGCAAAAACCATGCCGAAGATGGCCTAATTTTCGTTGCTCCTTGCCGGTGGGACGGCTGTGGTTGACCACACCGTAACCACTGAGTGGTTGCGTTCTGCTTTAGCTGGCATCCTGCTTGTTGAGCTCCATCTCCTCAGAGGATTCTCCTGTGGTATGCTAGGTGGTTTGTGGCTATGTTGCCATGGCTTTGTTTTGGAATGTGCTCCTTAAATTAGTGTGATGCTAGATTTATAAAGATTGTACTGTTGTTCCTATTGGGGTAGTTGTCACTGTTTTAGCTTATGGACTGGTTTTGTTGAAATTGGTGCTGTCCATGATCTGTTGGCACTTGTGGTTATCTGCTTTCAAATTTGGGTTTCCCAAAATCCTCGGGTTCATAGTTCCTGTACCGGTATCTCTTGTACTGCTCATGGTGCTATTGCTACTGGGTTTATATATTGCTAAGTCATAGCAATAGCCTTCTAGTTTATTGCTTTATGCTGTCCCTTGCTCTACTGGCATGTTTACACTTATGTATATAGTTTCTATACTGGTTCCTGCTCTGGTTCATGTATTCGTGGCTTCATGACTTCTTTTTCTTTTTCTTTTGCAGGTGAGATCCAATCCGGAAAGAATAGTTGAGCAGAAGTCTACCCTATTCAGCCCTTTCATTCTTCCTGTTTTCTTTATTTTTGATTTAGTACATTGATGAACTTTGTGCAAGAGCCTATTTAAATTTGTAAATCAATGATGATGTATGTAAATTTGCGTGTTGGATGCCGGCCTATATGCTATCTGTATGTACATGTGAACAATTTATATAACTGTACTGTGTACAACATAGTACAGTAAGTTGCATTTTTTTAAAGAGTTAATTACATGAAACCACAACTTCAGGTCAACTTATAACAGATTACCACAACTATTGAGTTATTTATCACAGAACCACAACTCGTGGGGTAATTGACAACGCTGCACCCAAATCCTCATACCTGCCTCTTCTAATTGCAAAACTGACAACTTGGGCCCATTTGTCAGGCCCGACGTGGCTGAAACTTGCCACGCCAGCAGCTCCAGAGTGGCACCCCGAGCCTCTCTTCGAATTAATTGGCCCGAGGCCCAAGCACGACGCCCCCCTCCTCCTTCCTCTTTTCTCCCTCGCACGAAAGGGAAGGAGACGGCAGCGATTTCAAGCGGGCGACGAGGATTCGGCCGCGACCGGGCGGCGACATGGTGTGGAGCGATGCCATGTCCGGCCTCGAGTTAGTCCTCTTCTTCCCTCTTTTACTCCGCCTAAATCTTCTAGTGGCGACTTGATTTGGTTGTGTATTTGGGGAAAAGCAGCGAGATTGTCTGTACTGGATGACCGTTGTAGGTGTTTTTGGCCGATGTAGTCGAAATCGACCTTAGGCTTGTCATCTTTGTACAAAATGTTGAGACTTTCTTGCGAAATGTTGAATCGACCTAGGGTTTGCGAATTTAGTGAGGTTTAGAATTTCTACTCTAATTATTGTTGTTTTAAGACAATTTTTTTATTTTTTGCTGACCTGATGATCCATTGTGGGTAGTCAATTTTCTGTCTCATGAACTGGAGTGTGAGATCAGAACCATAGGCAGATCAGACATGTGCTATGAAAAGCTTCTTTTGTTGAACGATTTATCAAGGTTCAGTTCTTATGAAGACATGTATTATTTTAGGGATGCAACAACTGCTGGTTTAGATGGTTTGGAACTAATTGACAGTGAGCAGAAAGTAAAAGAAATGGTTATGCAGTATGAAAACTTGAGGGTTGTGGACATAAGAATCATGAAGTCAGAGTTCAGGGGGAAGAAAAGGAAATCAGCATATATGAATGATGTGTTGCCCTCTCAACAAAGTGTTAATCAGCAGAGCAAGGGCATAACAAGGGCAGGAGATCCTGCCAACATAGGCAACAGTGGAGCACATGAGGAAGGATTTTTGGAGGAAGAAAATTTGTCAGATGGAGTTTATGATGAATAGGAACTTGAGAACTTGAGAGAGCTGAAGAGATAAAAAGAAGAACATCTTGAGGGTGACACAGATGTTGAGGAATTATTCCCAATGATTGATGATTTTAGTGTTATTGGCTCTAGCGAGCCACCTGCTATGGAAGTGAATGTTCCTAAACCAAGTTCAAGTAGACCAAACAGAGGGCAAGCAAAATTCAGCAGAGCATCAGCTAGCATAGGCCCTGACAGACCAAACAAAGGAGAAGCAACCTTCTGTAGAGGAGAAGAACAATTCAGCAGAGCATCAGCTAGCAAAGGACCTGAAATCAGAGCATCAGCTAGCAAAGTACCTGAAATCAGAGCATCAGCTAGCAAAGTACTCCCTCCGTTTTTATTTACTCTGCATATTAGAGTTGACTGAAGTCAAACTTTGTAAAGTTTGACCAAGTTTATAGAAAATAATATAGACATTTATCATAATAAATCTATACGATGTGAAAATACATTCAATAATAAATTTAATGTTGTTGATTTGTTATTGTATATCTTAATATTTTTGTTTATAAACTTGGTCAAAGTTTGTAAAGCTTGACTTTGACCAAAGCTAATATGCGAACTAAATAAAAACGGAGGGAGTACCTGACAGATCAGGGGAGAGAAAAGGAAGTACAGCCAAAAACCCATTTGAGGTGCCTGATTCAAACAGTGAAGACATTGGGGGAGATTTAATTGCTAGCGATGACGATGGATTTGAACAACCCATTTCACTGGCACCCAAGTTGCAGAAGAGCAGAGCAAAGCCATTAGCTCCTAGAGTATGGTTTGATGAGAGGAGGGAACTTGTTGGTGATCAGTTTTGTTTGAACATGTGTTTCCTAGATATTCACCAATTCAGAAGGGCACTCAAGGACTACCATATAAAAGAAAGCAGAGATTTATGTACCTAAGAAATGACAAAGACAGAGTGAATGTTTGTTGTGTGGAGGAGCATTGCCAATTCTATATGTCTACTTCAGGGATCAAAAGGGAGAAAACAGTTTGCATAAGGAAGATGACATTGCCACACACTTGTGGCATTACTTATGAGAGTTCAAGAATAAACAGCTCATGGCTCAGCAAGACTTATGAGGATAATTTCAGAAGTGGTCCTGAATGGAAAGTCAGTGCTCTGATTGACAACACTAAGAGGCAGTTTGGTGTTGAGATCAATCCAATGATGGCATATAGGGCAAGGGCAAAGGCTGCAGATGTGGTACTTGGGAACCACAAGGCTCAGTATTATAGGATTAGAGACTACTTGCAAACTGTCATTGACACTAACCCAGGTTCAAGATGCATTGTCACAACAGAAATGCAAGAAACACCAGCTATGAGCCCTAGATTTCATGGTTTATTTTACTGTATCACTGCTGCAAAGGAAGGTTTTTTAAATGGCTGCAGACCTTTCATTGGTCTTGATGGTTGCTTTGTCAAATTGACCACATGAGCTCAAGTGTTGGCTGCAACAGCAAGAGATGGCAATAATAATTTATTTCCTTTTGCATTTGCCGTGGTGGGGAAGGAAGAGACAGAAAATTGGACATGGTTTCTAGAGCAACTTAAAGAAGCACTTGGTGGTGAAGCTGGACCACACGGCCAATTTCCTTTCATGTCAGATAGACAAAAGGTATTTTTTAACTTGTTGAACATAGTTGAGGCATAATTTGTATGCTTATAGTATAGCTGTCCAAAAATTGTTGGGTCATAATTTGTATGTTGTGGTTGAAGTCGAGAGTCTCGAGGTTGTTGTAAGGGTGGGTGGATACCCCTATCCATGTTGTCGTGTGTCTTTATCCATGTGGTCGTGTGTCTTTATCCATGTGGTTATTTAATATAGTTTCATAATAAAATGTATTGTATTTAATACAATGTTTCTTGACTGCTAGGGCCTGCTCAATGCAATAGATGTTGTCTTTCCCAATTGTTCACAAAGGTTTTGCCTCAGGCACATATATGCAAATTTCCAAACTGCTGGGCATAGGGTGCTGATCTAAAGAAATTGATGGATAATGTTGCTTATTCATGGAACAAAAACTTCTTTGATGCTCACATGGCTGATTTGAAAAAAGAGAGTGAAAGTGCATGGGAATGGTTGAGCAACATACATCCTAAACACTGGGCCAGATGGGCAATGGACACTACATGCAAGACAGATTTAGTAGTCAACAACTTGAGTGAAGTTTTTAACAACTACATCCTGGATGTTAGAGATAAACCAATTGTCACCATGATAGACAGCATAGGAACTAAACTATTGGTTAGTTATGCCATAAATAGGGAAGGTGCAGCTGATTGTGCTTGGGAGATCACACCAACTTATGCCAAAAAACTAGAGTTGGAGAAAATGGCAGCCAAACCATGTAGGCCAGTTCATGCAGGGCAGGGACTGTATCAGGTAGCAAGTGGAGAGAGAACATATGCAGTCAACATTGTCGCTAGGACCTGTGGATGTAGAAAGTGGGACATCACAGGGGTGCCTTGCAAGCATGCAGTGTCTTGCATCTATAAGAGGAAGGAGCACCCAGAAGATTATATCAGTGACTTCTTAAAAAAACATATGTACCAACTTGCATACAACAACATGATCTATCTAGTGCCTGACAAAAGTGGTTGGACAAAGACTGACACAATAGACATTGATCCCCCTATTTTTACAAGGCATCCAGGCAGACCAAAGAAAAATAGAAGAAAGGGAATTCATGAGGTGCCACAACCCAGTGGCAACAACAGGATGATAACCACAACCTGCTCAAACTGCAACCTACAAGGTCACAAGTACACACACTGTGCTCAACCTTTGAGGCTTGACTTGGAGATTAGGAGAACTAAGCACAAAAGTAATAGAAGGATACCTGACTATGTTATAGCACAAGAGGAGGAAGATGTGGCGCAAGAAGAGGCATATGTTGCACAAGAAGGGCTTGACCAACAACAGGAGTATGTAGCACAACGAGAAAAGACAATGGAAGAACAACTAGAAGAACTAGCAGAGGCAGCAGAGATAGAAGCTGCAGAGAAAGAAGCTCAAATTGCGGCCAAGCATGCTGCCTAGGTGGCGGCACAAAGATTAGCTGTTGCAGCCAAGAAAGCAGCTCAAAAGGCACTTGCAGCAGCTAAGAGGGCTGAACAAAAGCAAAACGGCAGCACTTCTAGCAGATCAAAGAGCACAAGCGGCAGCTCAGCTTGACAGTGAGGAGTGTGAAGGAGCACAAGAACAAGCAGCAGAAAGAGTAAGATTTGTGCCAGCACCAAGAGGTGGAAGAGGAGTGACAAGAGGTGGAAGAGGAGGAAGAACAACAACTACAAGTGGCAGAACATCAGCAACATCTGCAAGAGGTGGAAGAACAACATCTGCAAGAGGTGGAAGAACAACATCTGCCAGAGGTGGAAGAACAACATCTGCAATTTTACAACCAACTCCAACAAACATGGTAATTCACTAACTGTAGTAACCACCTATTTTTATTCTACTAACTGTTATTTCACTACCTGAAATAACTACATACTGCTATTTCACATGATACTAGCCTTGGCATCCTCCTGGTCCAAGCACTGGTGGAGGCAGGGGCATGGAAAAAATGCCAGTCACAAGAGGCAGGGGCACATCAACAAATGGCAGGATGATGGGCTACTTCACAGCCAGTGGGAACTACTAGGAAGAATGAAAATTAGCATCTTTTTGTGAAAACCAACTTTCATATACTTGTGAATGCGTGAAACCTTTTGGTGTCTTCCTGGGACTTGCTAGTGATAGTGCAGTTCATGTTATTTTGTAAGTGCAGTATTGTAAGTATGGCGACAGAAAATCCTGATGTTATGTTAGTAAGTGCAGTGGCACAAATCATATTCTTAGTTTGTTCAAATATATGTTCAGTTTGTCCAGCATATGTGAGCCAATATCATGTTCTGGTCATAGTCTTATTGACAAATGAAAATGCACAGGACACATACAAGATACTCTTAAATACCACATGTTTGAATTGTATTTAATCTCAAATACCACATGTTCTCTTCCACCAGATACATAAATACTCATAACACTCAAAGCCTAAACAGGAAAACAGAAACTAAAACTCCTCCAGCAAATGCAACAAATGCCAGTTTGATTTTGTTATTGATATATTCTTCTTCAATTTCCTTCTTCTTCCCTTCTGCCTCTTTCCTCTTCCTCTTCTCTTCATTGAAAAGAACCCAGATTTTGCTATGCTCCTCTTCAAATTTTGCTTCCAGCCTAGCCCACATTCTCTGCAATGCCCTTTGCATTTGCTCAGGCCACTCATCATCTAGCCAATACAGAAAGTCACACATGTCCTGGCCCTGAAAAAAAATCAGAAAATGCAATTACATGTATAGCTCATAATAAACTAGCCAAACCAAATTAAATTGCAGTGCCTTGTTCATCATCCAGCGAAAATGAAAGAACCTTACCATAGCCATGGCCAATGTGCATCTAAAAAAACAGGATATTGCCTCAATTGTTATCCCAAATTCCCAAAAAAATACACACCGGCTCAATTCGGACCCTATGTGCGTTGTCCTCTGCTTCAAATCCATAGCAGAGAGTATCCATTGATGGCAGAGAGAAATGGTTGTCTCCTTCCGACGCAGGCAGAGAAAGGAGTGGGCGGCGGCGCGGTCTTCGCGTCTTGCGCGCGGCGAGGCCTTCGCAGCGTCTTGGCGCGACGAGGCCGAAGCATGGGGTGGCGCGGCGAGGCCGAATCATGCGGCCACGCGGCGAGGCCTTTGCGTGCGGCGGGGTTGGCGGCGCTGACGGCGGCGAGGGTGGGATAGAAAATGGGGAAGAGTGGGAGGAGCCCTCTCCTTCCAGTGCTTTTTACCCAGGTCGTCTGTGCCAGCTGCTGGCATGGCAAGTTTCAGCCACGTCGGGCCTGACAAATGGGCCCAAGTTGTCAGTTTTGCAATTAGAAGAGGCAGGTATGAGGATTTGGGTGCAGCGTTGTCAATTAGCCCACGAGTTGTGGTTCTGTGATAAATAACTCAATAGTTGTGTTAATCTGTTATAAGTTGACCTGAAGTTGTGGTTTCATGTAATTAACTCTTTTTTAAATCCTGAAATTACTAGCAGTGGCGGGTAGAACCAAGTGATCGCCACTAGTGCATGCTTTTATTAGTGGCAGGTAACAAGTGCAGCCCGTCACTGTTATTTGTTAGTACTAATCTTGATACACTGCAACAACTTCGGCGACGGCAAGTCAAGATTAGAGGGGAAAATATTAGCACTAATCTTGATACATGTAGTTAGTTGGTTGACTGGTCTGATGCGCGTTGTGACCGGCGAGCGTGTTTGTGTGAGTCGCGTCAGTAGTTAGCTGATTAGCCGGCCGTGAGTTAGCAGATAAGTCTAATGTCTGTTATTTTATAAATTATTTTTTGTTAGCAGATAAAAGATAAAGGGTCACGACTGACACACATTCAGTTCCTAAGGTATGTGTCAACTCAAATTCTAAGATATACAAAGTTGTTGTCACCTCATTGACTCATTGTCGTTTGTCAGTGTTCTTCTCTTTTGCATTCCTGCTCTTACAGAATACTCATTAACTCTAGTTTGATCTGTCATGTCCAATCATTATGGGAAGAATTTTTACTTTATCTAACAATTGAAGTGTCCCATGCTATGCATTTAGTGCTTGGAAAAAGCAAATGTGGATGTCTATTGCTCAGTTGCGGCTATGAATGAGAATTTCTTACTTATGTTCTTGGTTGATTAGTAGATAACATGTGCTTTAATAATACTATATTGTCCTTATTGTTTGCCTGTTTCAGCTGGTACTGGAGCATATGCTACCACTAAGCAGCTTTGAACTGCTAAGTCGAACTGTTTTTATTAGTTTAACTCGACCTGATTTATGGAAATACTTGATAATGAATAATGTCATTGTTATTAGATAATTTTTCTCCAACAAGTGGAAATATATTAATTGTACATGATAAAGCCCTATGTTGCGCTGATAGTATGAAACATTCCTTTTAATTACTGTCTAGATTGTAGCTGTTGTTTACAACGGCTGGTTTCTACTCTTTGTGACGGTGTTCAGTCCCATTGACCAAATGTGTGCCACCACAATGATGCAGATCGATTTGTTGGTCACATGTGTGTTCAACCGGTCATCCATGATGCAAAGCAAAGTTTCATGGCAGCAGCAACAAGCAGGTTGGAGTTTGTCCATGATGTGCTATCAGCAAATATTCACAAAAGTCACCAAGGTCCTTAGCTAGCATACCACATCGGTTGTCATTGGCTGATTATGTACAAAAAGTAACACCACTATCTATACTTTGAACCAATGAAATTTTATCGTATATTTTCTATGATTGTATTTGTAACGGACGGGCGCGGCAACGCGCGCGTTCATGGTCTAGTATTTCAGAGGGTCTGATGGAAAAGAAGAAGAAAGAGTTCTGAACCTCATTCTGGCCGCCAGTCTGTAATCACGTTTTGGTTGTCGTGGAAGCAACTTGTGGATTCGATGCAAATGAATATTTTTCTATGCTTGGTTTCTACTAGATCCAAGCGAATGTTAGAGCATCTCTAGCAGACCCCGTATATCGCCCACCCGCAAAACTCGTTTACAGTTCATGGAAAAACAGTTTTGCGGGCCGGCGTGATCACGGGCCGAGCAGACCTGGATATTCCGTTTTACAGTTTCGCTAAGCGGGGTCTGCTCTTCCGGCGCCCGCACCGGCCCGCAAATCAGATGCGGTTTTTATCTGAATTTGGCACATATGTACATATTCAGAATTACTAATTTGCATTACAAAAGAATGTCAATACTACAATAGAACAATCATCCAAATCACAATACTTATTCAAATCACCAAAGCAAACTAAATAATTCAATACAAAACTTGTCCGAATACAAATCACACATGAATTAAATGAAAATGAATGAAAAAAATGAAATATATTACTGCACAACCCTTTGCCAATGGTGCTCAATGAGATCCTCCTGAAGCTGAAAGTGGGTGTTTGCATTTTCAATCTCCCTGTAGGTCTAAAGAAAAGCTCTCTTGCTGGTTTGACACGGCTACCCAAATTATCGCAGAGGAACTCCAAGTTCATGCCTCTCTCATCTTTGAGAATCATATTGTGAAGAATAACACATCATCTCATGATGTTTTTCAATGATCGCTTGTCCCAAAAATGAGCAGGACCATGAACAATGGCAAACCTAGATTGCAAAACCCAGAATGCTCTTTCAATGTCTTTTTGGGCTGCCTCTTGTATCCTTGCAAATTCACATTGTTTCTTAATTTTGGGGCCTTTGATGCTCTTCACAAATGTGCACCAAGGAGGGTATATACCATCTGCAAGATAGTACCCATTTATGTATTCATGCCCAATGATAGTGTAGTTGCAAACAGGAGCATCACCACTAGCAAGCCTAGCAAACAAATGAGATCGTTGCAACACATTGATATCATTGAGAGTACCCGACATACCAAAAAAGCAATGCCCGATCTATAAATCCTCGGATGCTACGGCCTCTGGCACAATTGTTGCATCACGAGACTTGCCACAATACATTCCATGCCATGCCTTCGGGCAATTTTTTCAAGTCCAATGCATACAATCAATGCTACCTAGCATGCCAGGCCGACCTCTTCTCTCATTAGATGCCATCAATTTTTTTGTTTCTTTCTTGTTGGGTTCCCGAAGATATTCAGGACCAAAGACATAGATGATCACTTTGGCAAACCTACGCACTGACTCAAATGTAGTATCTTCACCAATGCGAAGGTACTCATCGGCAAAGTCAGCCGGAATGTCGTATGCAATTACCCGCATAGCTGCCGAGATTTTTTGACACGCACTAAATCCATTCAAGCCCGCATCATTTCTTCTTTGAGTAAAATACCGACAATTGGCTTCCCAAGCTTGAACTATTTTAACAAAGAGGGATAGGCACATTCGGTACCTTCTCCGGAAGAGATGCATCGGATATGTTGGATTGTCCGCGAAGTAGTCTTGCATCAACATCTCATTCCGGAGATGGCGATTTCGGGGAATGCAAAGACGGCCGACGGTCGATCCTCGCCGTCTCTTTCGGTTCTCATCTTCGTGCTCCTTCACGGCGAAGGCCATCACCAACATCTACTGTCGATAGTTGACAAGCAGCGTCTCAACATCCGAGTCATCCAAATCAGACAAATCCTCGAGCAAAAACTTCTCCCACGGGCTTAATGCCATCTAAATTCACAAATATGCACGCCACGTTAACCAACTATGCATACCGCTCGGCACAAGCACAAGTAAAAGTACTCACCAGCGGCTCGGGCGGTGGCTCTGCGGCTGTGGATCCCGGATAGCGACGGCGACTAGGGGCGGCTCGGGGCGGTGGATCCTGGGCGGCGACTGCGTCTTGGGGCGGCTCGAATCGGCGTATCCGGGGGAGCCGGTGAAGCGGCTCGATGGAAGAGGGTAGGGGCGCCCTCACGGCGTGATTCCGCCTGCAGATTTGGCTGGAATCGCCGGCGGCGGAAGGGGTGGGGAAAGGACGCGGGCTGAAATGTCCCTCCCGCCAACCGCTTTCCTGGAATACGGGGCACCGTCGGGGCGAGGCGGAAACCTGCGTTTTCATGGGTTGGGATGGGATTTTACCGCGCCCCTCAAAAAAAATTGGGGGTCGGACGCGTTTGCAGGGTCTGGTCGGTCAGCATTTTCGACCCATATTTTGGCGGTTATTTTGCGGGTCGGGGCATTATACGGGGTCAGCTAGAGATGCTCTTAGTAGTTGTACCGAAGCAAACCTAGGTATCCTTTGACGCAAGGGTTTCTTCTATAGAAGACTCATGTGAAAATAGATGCAATTATTTTCCAGGTTAGTTTTTTGTGAACTGTTCATGATTTATACTAGATCATTGATGGCGCCGCGCCCGTCAGTTTGTATAATGAAACATCTGAATTTTCATAAATATATAATCACATGATACATTTTAAATTTCCATAAGCGTAACAATACATTAGTGAGTAATCAAAAGAAATCTCATATATAGTCCGCAAAACCATAAAAGTATACAAGTTAGCTTGCAATTGGTACAACCACATTCATAGTAAATACAACTAATTACTACTGCCAAGACATAAGATAAGAATTACTCCCTTCGTTCCTAATATAAATGTAAGATGTTTTGGTAGTTCAACTGAGTACATGGTGGAATAATGAAACCTTTGCAAGCATCTAAGGGGCCACCACATTCAGAAACAAACAAGAATTGGACGCGCCTAGTGCATCTGCCTATTTCTTGTGCAGTGCATGACATTCATGGGACGAATGCTGACAAGGATTATATTTAACTGCAAAATAAATAAGGTCGAAAAAGAAAATCTCAGTCAGGACAACATAACTAATATAGCAAGTAACATCATGTATATGATGAAAGATACAAAGTAATAGAAACAAAGTGATAACTAATCATCGGTTCATAAAGTGAACCAAGTGTTTCTAAAGGCATAGCCCATAAAGATAAGCTGCCAACCAACACATAGTTTTTTAAATTACCATGGAAGATCAATCTCAAAGGAACCATATGGTCTACAACAATGGAAGTGAAACATCATCAATAACTTGCAACACCTAAAAGGAAAGTGCTGGAAGTCATCATGCTCATCAAACCTTGAGTGGCAAAACTGTGAGCAAAATAAGGAAATGCACAATTGAAAAACGGTTGTGAGAATCATTGCTGCCGTAACCTGATTTTTGTTCGTTTTTAAACGAGGAGATCATATCATTGTGGTAGATTGCAAAATTGCAAGGCAAATACAAAATAAGTAATGTATCTTATGAGATATCGGTGGGCAATGATATAACGATATACTATGCACCTTTGATGTGGAACCTCAATACCTTGTGACATCTAAAGGGAAGATGCATGCAAATCATCATGCTCTTCAAATCCTGAATAGCAGGGTGTTAGGAAAAGGAAATCATAGAAAAGCTAATGCAAAACTATACACTCATACTTTGATCCTTCTTGCATATAATGTTCCCATATGAGGCACCATATCAACCGAGTCCATCTGCAAGTTTGTAATAAGTAGTCTTGTTTGATGTTTCAGCCAAAGCATGTTCAATAATATGTTTAGACTATTTGGCTCAGCAACGAAAGACTGGAGAAAAAAGACATTTGCATATAATAATAAAAAATGTGAACATCATTGAGATGAGACTGACGCAAAGAAATTATTGACATGCAATCTCATACCAGAAAGCATTGTACATCACCTATCAAGTGATAAAACATAAATTTAGAGACCTCATTATGAATTAAAAGGCGGGACTTACAATCATCACCTTATTGTCCAACTCAAGATAGAAAATCAAGTCCAGAAAACACACATGTATGCTCATTTTCTTTGATTAAGAAGAAATACTTATATTCTTTCAAAATTGGAGATGAGATGGACAACTATTCGTTGTTCTCACAATGAGCCAATATGATGCTTAGGATCCCAATAGACCTTCATTCAGGACAAATAAACGTCGCCTCAAAAAAAGGGACCAATAGACTTCAAGCCTAAAAAAGCCACACAAGTAGAAATATTAGCGGCAAATTACAAAACTAAAAGGCACATCAGTCTATGATAAGATAGTTTAAGTGGACGAGGGTCATCTCATATCAACATATCGAACATGTTAAGCTGAAAGAGCTCATCTGAATATTGATCGTCGTTGAATCATCTTTCAAAGCATCATGATGCATTGATACAATAGTTGAAAAATCTATTAGGGCAACTTCTTTTTCTGAATCTGTGACAGAAGAAAGGAAACATTCGCATGTCAAAATGGAAAAGGCAGTACTAAACAGATTCATATACCTATAGCACATAAGCGTTCAGTTCTTACAGAGAGACTATCCAACCTGAAGTCCTAAATTCGGCAGAAATAGTTTATATTTCTAGTTTGACTTAAAAAGTCATATTTCAACATGGGTCATCCTGTGTGTTCAATGAATCTTATTTCTAATTATACTAAGTGTAAAAAATGTTTTCCGCGACATATCAGTATCTATCTACCACCAACCATGAAATATTAGTTTCTAAAATATGCATACGACATACCAAGTTTCTAATTATACTCTGTGCATTGCTTTCAATTGGACTCAACCTGGATCTCATTACTGAGAGAACAGGACACATTATTTGAGTTCAGGCCTTTGGGGGGCAATACCAAAATGCTGGCTAACACAAAACATGTTTCTGCCCACATAGAGACTATATCGGCAGAACGACTAATGCTACTGCCAGAAGTAATTACTAAAACTATTACCCTATTACAATGTACAGATCAACACTCAAATCATCATGCCAAAAAATATATACCTATAGGAAATGATTATAATTCACGCATGATTTATCAGCTGAATGCAGCTTCTCCTCTTTGTATGGAGTTAACACAATGTACCAGAACTACCAACCTAGGGGTCATCACCAGCTCTTGTACGAGGTTTCATTCTCCAAGTTCATGGTCACCTACCAAGAGTCGACCTAGATGCATTTTAAACTCCAAATCAACCGGTCAATCTAACGAACAACCTGGATCTCGAAATTTATTGCACGTTCAAAGGACAAAACAATCTACCTGTGGACCTGGATTGGATTCGTCGCTGTTGCGGTCCTTAGACGGTGGCGACGGGACTGCACTGCCCGTTGTGGTTCCACGGGAACAGGCTCCGGTGTTCCCGCCACTGGCGCAGGCATTGTGCGCGCCCCTGGAGCCTGCGCGCGGGAGGGCCGCGATCCGCGTAGGAGAGGAAGAGGCGCGAGAGAAGGGAGGTCGGAAGGTTATTTTAGGGATTGGAAGGGGTGAGATGTCAGGTGTGGTTGAGGTAGCGCACACCCTTGTGGGAAATACACTTGTGTTCCTGATTGTATATGCACCCTATATGGGGATTTTTTTAAATATTTAAATTAAAAGTCAAAATAGGTAAGAACTATTTTGACAACACACTTGACTTACTTTTGCACTAGTATATAATTCTCGATGAAAAAAAACAAAAGTTGACCTCACAGCAAAAAAGACAAAAATTATTTGCTATTATAGGTCACTATTCACACTATTTTAGCCAAAAATTTGTCTTTTCTGAAAAGAAGTCAAAGGGATTTTTTTTGTGGATTTTTTCTCACGAGTACAATAGAAAGTCAAGTTTATTTCAAAAATATTTTCTGGAATTTTTTACTTTTTGTTGAATTACTAAAAAAAATCCCATATAGGATGCATATGTCCCTATAGAACAAAAGTTCCCCTCCACACCCTTGTACTGTATCTCAATCCAGTCAGCTACATGTGCTGCCTTTAGTGAAGACTGGGCCAGATAAATCTCACCAGAGCAGTGGGGCAAGCCCAAAATTATCACCAGGGCAGCGGCCCAAGATGTTAGCGCTCGTTTGTATCGATCAGAGCGACCAGAGATGGGATTAAGAGCTAATCTAATGGCAAAAACTGCCTAAAAGTGGTGATCCGACGGCCGAAAACACGGATGGCCTGTGAGGGCTGGAAAAGCGTGCAGTTTTAATAGATGAACTCAACTAACATCCACAGAGATAGACTCTGTATGAATGAAAATGACAGAATTGTGGGTACCAAACAAAAAGGGGTTGACCACCAATTGAATACGTGTTCATAGTTTATATTTCCAAGTGTATTAAGTATGTTCATTCATCGTCAATTTTGCATCTGGATAATGGACGAAATTACACTTGTACATCCTTGATAGATGAACACGATGTCAGCTCATGAGTTCATATTTCAAACGGACAGTCATAGAAAGGAAGGAACAATGAGAGGCATGACAAATAGTTAAAGTCTAAACGGGTAGATCTAAATCTCAATGCAATTTGTATCTACAATGTCGTCAGAGTTGGGTTTCAATTGAAGCTGTAAGTCCCTTGTTACGTGGCTCTAACACCGAGCCAAAAAACTGACCGATGCAACTAAAGGTAGCAATACTCAGATAGTATAAAGAAAATCCCAATTAGTTCATGATAAGAAAACTATAGTAGAGTGCGACATTTTAGAAAAAATGTACATATATAGCAAAATATAGGGAGCTGATGCCCCATGGCATTGCCAAGACAATTGTTGTCCAAGCTTCCAAAGCTTGTATCAATAAGCATAGCAATGAAATGTGACTGTATTAATTTATAACAACTGAATACAATCAAAAGGACATTATCAAAATTATTTTGCTATCAGTTCAAGATTCCAAAAAAGCCCAGAATAAGCTAATACAAAGAAACCTTCCACTGGACATAACTTTTTAGTGTTGATTAGTAGGCAGAGTTGCCCACACTACATGGGCATTAAACGGTTTTATACTACCAGGGGCGGAGCCAGGATTTGGACATAGGGGGGGCCAAACGACGTTGGTGAAGCCAAAAAATATTGCATCACAAAAGTACCCAATACTTTTGTATCCAAATATCATTCATATTTCACTTTGCCTAGACACACACTTATTTATCAGCCGGAGGCATTGTCTAGTTATAGCTAAAAGGTCAATAATGAACTTGATAATCAAACTACTGCAAAATATGACATGAAATACCATGCTACTAAAAAAATTCATATGGAAATTTAAAATATACAAACAAGAATGATCATTGTATATCAAAACGATTGGCTTTTAGCTTGCATTTATATAGGTTTGAATTAAAAATCATCATTGATTGTATTGTCATATTTTGTGTTTTTGTATTAGGGAAAATACCTAGAGAATCAAATCCAGCCCTTGCTCATTCCCTCTGCTATATATTAGGTCAAATACTCGAAGTAGATCGGCTGGTCTTCGTTGGCATGTGCGTGACTTCTGACAATTGTGGGTGCCCTAGGCCCTAGCGTTGTGATGAACAAAAATAATTAAAATATAATGTATAACGATGTAAGGGCCTGTTCTGAACCTCTCCAGCTTCTCAAAACTTCACATTTCCAGCTTCTTAAAGTGGCTTCTAACTCCACGCAGCGACTTCCATCCGTCCTGCAGCAAAATCAACTTCTCCATCACCACCATGGGCTGGCAGCGGCTGTTGGCCTGTCTAGCGCCGTATTGGGCCGGCTGGGCTATAGTAGGGGAGCCTCCCACCTAGCCCACCTTCGCTACAGGTCGTCCTCAACCTTCAGCTCACGCACAGGAACAAAATGGACACATAACCACTGCCAATTACTCATCAAATCAGGTGATTTAGACCCCGAATCACATTCAACTTGAACATCAAATTTGTCGCCCTATTCGTCGCGAATCCATTCCATCAGAGTGCACAACCTATTGTTCAGTAACAAAGGAGATCGAAAATGCATACGCCATGGCCGAATTAAAGCGCTCCCGCGAAAAAAGTTTGATGTATTAACCTCGGCTAGTTCGTTGCCTGAACATGAAGAATTGACCAGTAAATCAGCATGTGTCGGCGTGTGAATCGATTGATGGGGAGAGCAGAGGCCAGCAGGCCGCAAGGGCACGGGAGTACAGAACGGCGGCGGCGTAGCGCTAATCCGCACACACGCTAATTACGGAGAGAATGCCCAGCCCTTAGCGAGGCCAATCTGGACTTGCAAACGACTCACTAATGGGCTTTTACGTGGGCTATTTCCTTCTTTCAGAATTCACGTTAAGATAGGGGGGGCCAAGTACTTGTTTACGTGAAATCAGATCGCTAATCAACAAGCCGTGCTTCATGTCTCGTCGATCGATAGGGGGGCAGGCCCTGCTCGCCCCCTTGTCTCCGCCACTGTATACTACAGTAGGAAGTATAGTAACTCATATATGATTTGCCATGATATAGTTGTGAGTATCTCATATAGCTCCTAGCACGTATCTGGCTAGTTGTAAAACTGGCAAAACCATACAGGGACCTTACCGAGAGATAGAAACTATAGACGATAAATATCCTTGAACAAACTCTTCATTCTAGAGAATAATTCCACAAGTTGGTACATCGGGTCCGAATTGCTAGGTCTATCTAAGAAAAATGGTTATAGTAATTCAGAAATTGATCTGGCTTCCTATATACTTCTGTAACTTTAGAATCACATCCATGATGCCTACATAACTGATATTGATTTCGCCCTTACTCCAATATTTTTGTTTACCTGTAAATGATGAGCGAAGTACCTGCTGACAAATAAAATATTTCAGAAGCAGCAATCTATAAAGCTATGCTTTCCGTTAAATATGAATTGTCTAAGAATACACCAAATAGTTAACTGAAAAAATAGAGAAGTAACTTTCACGGGTGTCACTTTGGCAAGATACGTGAAAGCAGGCTCCTCAAAATGACAACTATCCAAGTTTCAAAAGGCTGATGGGTTCATTAGTAAGCAAGCACAGAGCCACAGCAAGACATGCACAAATATTCAGAGGCGTCGATGAAAGGCAAAGCATTACAGAAGATGGACAAACAGTACTCCAAGATCTGAAAAATAGGAAATTTTCACCATCTAGCGCTTGCAATCAAAATCATCCGAATGGGAGATATGAGAACGATCCATCATATCTCGACACATTCTTGCTGACAGTGCAAGTTACAGAGGACTGTGGATGTGAGAGACTGACCAGACTTGCTGCCAGTGGGAGGTGTAAGGAGACGGAACATATAACTTCCATCCAAAAAAAGGCTTCCTACAACACACAAATCAGAGTTTCCAACCAAAATTAACTCAAAAAATCGCTCACATCTAAGGATATAGAGGAGGCGGCGCATCGACCTTTGGTTTTCTAGTTCAAGCTATATCTATGTTTATACCCGCTCGAGGTCGATCCAACGCTGTTGCAAGCCGTGGTTGTTAATGGAGGCCCTACCCTGCGTTACCATCAGCCCACCCATGCCTTCGAGGCCAAAAAGAAAGTTGTCCACCGGCTGGGCACTTGGCCGGCGCGGCGTCCGTCCATGGTTCAGTCGCCGGGCAAAGCATCCTTCCAGGAGCCAGCAGACAAACATAGGCCACGAACTCGTGCCTTCCATCTGTGGGAGCGGCGAATGAAGCAGGGATCGACAGAGGGCACCAAGGAGAGTGGCAGGGGCGGAGGAGGAGGGAAGGCAGCGGGGAGCAGCGGCAGATGCGGAGGACAAGAGGAGGTGCCGTGGACCGACGACCGTGCCAAATGGGCTGACCACACGCAGAGATCAAGGGGAGGCCGCGGGCAGCGCCGGCAAAGGCGGAGGTGCCGCAGACCGGCGACCGTGCCAGAGGGGCGGACCACACACAGAGATCAGAGATCAGGGAGGTAGCGGGCACCGCCGGTGGTGCCGGAAGAGGAGGGTAGGTGCCACGGACCGGCGACCTGCCAGAGGGGCGGACCACACAAAGAGATTGCTTCCTTTATTTATGGAGAGAGAGAGAGAGAAAGAGAGAGGAAACAGAAGCTGGACGATTGGGCTTCTGTTTGCGGTTGGACACCATTGAGCTTCGGTGGTAATTTAGGACCGGAAACAGAGCGACCACATGCAAGTCTAGATGCTAATAAAATTAGTTAAATGAGAAAATAATTGATGATGTGGCAAGTTGCTGAGGTGGATAGGCTGCATGTCAAGAGAAATAGTATAGTGGGGATGAACTATTTAGGTATTATAGATTCGGAGGTTTTAGTAGATGGAAGTAGTTGTTCTTATGAATAACACACATCCATGGCCCAAAGATCCATCGTCCAACATAAAAAGGAAAAAAATAGTCCATTTTTATTCTACTCCCAATGCTAAATTCCAACATGACCAATAAAATCACAACTGAGATACTTTTTTATTTCAAATATTTTTCCACATCGCACATTATTTCTTCTATAAAATTTCAATTTGATGGTAATGGAGATAGGGTAGGTAAAGGAGGGATTCCGATTGCCAGCATACTTGCAGAATTTTTGCATTTTTCTGGCATTCATCTACTGTCGAGTAACACACATTCGTCAATAAGCAACAATAGGCATGAACGAACGTTTTATTAGCACACAACCCATGTGGTAAATTGATCTTATTATTATTGATGCCGCCGGTGATGCTTCGACCTGTGGAATAATAGATAAACCATTGACATTAGAATGATTTTGCATTGATTAAGAAACAAGCTCTGTATGGGACAAAACAGGGAAAAATAACTAGTCGTCATGCACTAGCAAAATTCCTACTTCCAGTAGAAATAAGAAGATTATTACACATGTATAGATATTGTAAAGAGAGATTATTGTAAGTAGAGGAATAACTATCGCATATCCCTTCCCCTGCTTACATTGTGTAGTAGTAGCAAGGCATATGAGAAGAAGTAGAGCCTGCGGCAGGACTCTCGAATGGATGGGAGTGGTGTACTTGGCCATCTAGAAACTGTGATGTAAGGGGCACCCCCATGTAATCTTGTATATATAGAGCGAGAGCCAAGAGAGATCTCGGGATCACATTATAACTAGTGAATGCATACATGCAATTAATGCACATTGATAGTATTATATTAATTGCACACTAAAATTAGATAAAATATTAATTATGTGATTACCGCTGGAATTGATATTTGGTATGATATTAATTGCATGCTAAAATGTCGAGGGCTTGCCATTGGAGCAGCCTTGATTGTTGGATCGACTTGTATGGGGTGGGGGCAGGACAGGCAATGTGTGATAAAAGAACAAATACACCCAACATTATGGAATATTAGAGAAAAACTAATCTATACCTCTATATCTATATGTATGTGTGTATGTATATGTACGTATATATGTATCTCTCAATATCTATATCTACTAGTGGCTGAGGCGCGCCCTTGATGTGCCGCCTAAGAGGATGTTGGGACGGTGCCAGGTGGGATGCACCCTTTCCACTATCTTTTTTGTTCTTAGGGTCCTTGAACACGTAGTTGCTGCGCGGCAACTCCCAGTCGGCGCCGTCCAAGTGGATCGTCAGCGACGACATGGGCACATGCACAGCCCACCGCCCCACCGCTTCCAGAACGTTGTCAACGTCGATGGCAATCTCTGCTGGCCATGGATCTGGCTGTAGAAGCACCTAATGTAAACAGTCTTCCATAGAATTTTGAGTAAAGATGAGGCAGCCCCTGGCGACTCGGGTGGTGACTACGGCGTCCACCGCGGTTGCGTCGCCGGTGGCTGACTCCGGTGCGGGGCGCGTCGGCGGAAGGTTCTGGGCCCTCGCTGATCCCGATGGGGACAACGACGACGATGCCGGTGACTCGCCGGAGTACTCGCCGACGCCTTCGTCGATCATCTGTGAGGCTTTCGATCCAGGGTACTCGGAAGATGAGGTTGCGGCGATCGTGGATGGGGTGGTGCCACTCGACGATCCGGCGCGGCAAGGGCTTCGATCGGAGGACAGACACGAGATTCTTCGGCGCGTTGTACACCGACGAACCTCGGCGGCGGCGAGCCGACCGTGGAAAGGCCCGATTCCGAAGGTGTGTCTTCCTAAACCTGTTCTTTCCGATTTCATCACTGATAATTCATGGAAGATAGTGAGGAGAAAGAAGGCTCGGAGGTCGTCGGCGGCCATGGTGCCGGCGCCGGCGATCGACCGCAGCGCTCAGATCCGCGATCACAGGATCGCTCGTTTGAATGAATTGCTGGGCCGTGAATTCGGTCGTTTGGTGGGTGGGCCGGTTCTGTGTGAACCGGCCGAGTTAGAGTTTGGGCTTCTGGAAGCTGGGTATGAGGCCCGGTCTGGTCCACAGCCAACATCTACACCCCCATGCACACGTCCGGTTCGAGCTAGGGTTCGGCACGGAGGCGGACGACCGTGCTTTGTCGATCGCGGCGGAGGGAGGGCTGCTCGAATACCTCCCCTACTGGCGATGGCGGGACGTGGTGTTCTTCCGGCGCGCTCTCGGGTTCCTCCGGCGCGGCGGGCGCGAGGGCCTTCGCAGCGCCGGCTCCTGGTCGCAGCGGCGGCGGCGCCCTGCGGGCACAGGTGGCGGCGGCGCCGGGCGCGCCGCTGGTCGCCGGCCGTGGTGGCGCGCCCCACCACAGCGATCGGATCCTGCTGCGGGGCGTGTTGCCGGCGGCCAACGAGCTGCAGTGGGCGGGGCTAAGGTCGCTTCAGCGGGCCGTGGTGTGGCTGCTACGGCTGGGTTCCGCCCGGCCGCGCCGGTGATCACCGCGGCGGGCGTGGTAGCCCTAGGCCGACGGGCCGACGACCGGAGTTGCTGCGGGCCGAGGTGCACCGGCAAGGCCGCCTGGTGCCATGGCCTGCCCTTGTGGTGCAGGTGGGAGCTAGACCGCCGCACTTTGTGGCTAGGCAAGTCAGCGATGCGGCGACGCCGGTGTGCTGCAGCAGGCTCAGCCACCTCGGTTCCGCTAAAGCGGAGGTTCGAGCGGTACCTCGAGGACAGTGGGGTGACGACGGTTACAATGCATATGGTGATGGACAGCACCGGGATCCTCGCTCTACGGGTGGCGGACGGGGATATGCCTGGCAGAGTGATGGTTCGGCTGAGAGGCCTTTCTTGGGGCCGTCTGGTGGTTTTGTCGAAGGGGCGATCAGGCCAGCTAATCGTAACCGAGGCGGGTTCCGTGGCTATCGTGGCCGAGGAGGCCGAGGGGGTCGGTACCGTCCAAGACAACATCATACTACGGTTGAGACGGTAGTCGAGGCTATTGCTAAGGAGACTGACTTGGGTTGCCAGGAGATAGAGGTGCTGGCGGAACCGGCCGCTGTGGAGGCTCGGTCGACGCCGAGACTCAGGTTATGTCGGCGGACGGCTCGACAGGTCTGAGGTCGACAGGGCTGCAAAGTTTGCTAAGAAAA
>JAHIAM010006404.1:0-59659 GCA_021605205.1 Aegilops longissima | reverse complement strand
CGAGAGCCGGAGAGCAGCAGATCCGGCGGTATGGACGCCGCCACCAAGGGGCCTCACACCGGGGAGAGCCGCTGGAGATCGCCGGCGCCGGCTTCAAGGTAGCCGCCCATGGGGTGTGGATGGAGCACCGCCCGAGGGTCGAGTTAAGGGAACGCGATGAGGCAACCCCTTGGTGGCGCTGAGTAGGCCTCGTCGTCCGAGGAGTCGGTGGAGATGCTGCGTTCCGGTGGAGCGGGTTAAGGCGCGCTAGGGGATGGAGCAGCCGTGACAGACGAGGCGATCATCGGAGCAGCTCCTTGGGTGGAGGACGGGCGGCTGTACCGCGGGACTTTAGATGGACGACGGATCTCATCCGGGGAGGTGGACGAGGGACGCCGGTTGCTGGACAACGCCGTCGTAGAAGAGGCTCCGCCAGCAAAGGTGACGTAAGTGATCGGAGAGGTGGGGTTTCAATGCCGAGCGAGAGGTTATGGCGGCCTGGGATTTCTAATGCTAAAAGGGGCGAGTGGAGGTGAAGATGACTTAGGGACGCGTTGTCCAAAATGTAGGGTGTGTTACAAAAGTACCTCACCACTAATTTGAACTAGCGGACCTTCGGCTCGTGGGTTAGAAGGGGATTTTCGCACGGGATTTGGCAGCTGGAGGGGGAGTTTTCGCCGCCGCTGTACCTTCTCGGGATAGCAAGGCGCTGGTGTGATGGCGCCTAGTTTTGGAGCATGATATCTGAATTTTCGGATATAAAAAGACGCTGGTTGAATTTTAGGACAAGCCTAACGTAGTAATATTGTACTTGTAATGCACTCAAATCATTCTAGCATTTCCTCAACCAAAAAGAAAACAAAAAAATAAAACTATTCACACCATACACAAAGAGAGAGTCTAGCCCCATTTTACTATACAAATGTTATTCAAAGTTACTTCCTCCTTCCATCTATATATGGCCTAATGCGCTTTTTCATGCTAACTTTGACCAAATATTAGAGCAATGATATATGACATGCAACTTACACAAAAGCACAATGTTAACTTCTCTTATGAAAGGTTCTTTCAATGATATAATTTTCACATTGTGCATGTCATGTATTATTAATCTTGTCAATATTCAAAGGCGGTCTTAAAAATCTCATTACGCCTCTATATAGATGGGAGGAGGAGTAAGAATCCATGTTATGTCCGGCAAATTTTTTTCGCTTGCTGTATAATGCATGTAACCTACTCATACCAAGATTTTAGTGCATTCCAAATGTCTATACTACCACTGCAATTCAACTAAATTTGAATTCGTTTTCTATTTCAATAAGAATCTACAATCATGATTGTTGCCAACTTCAACCATCATAGTTTTTCTATCCGCCAGATATAAATCGGACGGCCTATAATGCGTGATGGCAGGCACACCATCATCAACAACTCCGCTTTTTTATAAGAGTAGAGATAAAATATATTAATGTAGTATAACATGTTCATAAACACACCATGTGTATCACCATTATATATATTCACACATGCGCCGGTTTAAAACACTATGATAAATTCTTCAAACATCCTAATTCGCTTTTTATAATGAAGTATATATGATCTCTATTCGCCTTTTACACCCACACAACCCTCTTATCTTTGTAGCTAGCGCTAACTCTCTTTGTGCATGCACACGCCTCGCATCCCTCTCACCCTCCCTCAGCATTCTCTAGCTCCATCAGCAAATTGCCTTTTTTCACTTTAGGTCGCTCACCCACGGTGTGTGTAGGCCCCCAGCTCCTTCTTAATGGCACACATCGATCGATATGCCTCTTCTAGCCAGGTGTGCCTAGCACAAACACAAGCTTCCCCCTCTCTTGTCACCGTCCATGCCTCACTCCCACCACTCTTTTCATCGCTCACAGATTTACACACCTCCTCTCCGCTATAATATGCCTCGCACTCACCTCCTACATGCATCCCTCTCTCTATCCTTCTCGCGTGCCTCATTTGCTTCTAACACACACATGCATGTATACCGATCGATCTCCCAACATATACCTAGATCGACTTTAATCTATCCCCCATCGATCGAATGCACTACAAGTTATGTCTCCTTTCTAACAAAGGGCAATTGATCTTCCTATGTAAAGGTCTGTCTGCTTACCACAGCCACATTGTCCCCCTCATCATTCCAGTGCATGCCTCCCCACCTGCCTCTCTCACACGCACGCGTACGCACAACAAGCAGCCATCTCCTCTCTTATTGATATTATGTGTGTTCTCCGCTTGTCTAGCAAGCCTATCCCACCATTTGTTAGAAGCAACTCCACTACCACCCCCTCCAACACTCTAGCTTTGTCTCTCCCAACCTTATTCTCTCTCACATATGCATGCTGATGCCGATCGATCTCCCTTAATACATGAGGCAGATCGATCTCTTAATACATGAGGTAGGCCTCTCTCCTCCTCCACACATATATCAGCCATTGTACCTCTATAGTTAATTGGGCCTCTCCCCCACCACACAACCGATAGTCGAAGCGCGTAGGTATCCATGCCACGTAGACAAACTGCACAAGTCCCTCTCACGCTCCAAAGAGGGTAGCCACTTTATATCTTTGACGTGGGCACACACAAATTCGATGGCACTTTTATCGATCACTGCAAGGCACACACACACATCATCCCTCTTTTCAATTCTATGGACACCTCAAGCCGATGATACCTCCACTCTCTTCTCGTGGATCGCCTCTATATATATGTTATATCCAGGACTCTATTACACACACATTGCATATGTTACATTTTTGATTGAACCCCCCCAAAAAAAACTCTCAAGAACCCACACACTATATCTCTCTAGGTTTGTATCTCTCACACAACCCCAATGAGGTGGTACGTATACAGAAGAAGAGAATTGCAAGACTGCGGCATTTCACTTTGTGCCCAGCCACACACGCCTGGGTACATGGTGGAGCCTCATTTCTTTACGAAATGGCAGCCCACGCAATAATTTGAATTTCAGTGGTGGTTTATTTAGGGAGGTCGTGGTACCACGCCTCGCATCGAAAACAAAGTTTGACCTGATGCGCTTGTATTGTTATTTATAAATAAAGTTATAGTGCTCAATGGCACGCATACAGAATATAAAATGATTTTTATGGAGAAAAAGGTAGTCCGCTTCACTATATACAATGGAGCCTTGCGTACCGGGTTTGTCGCCTTCGTAGTATCTCACACAAGGCTGCGGTGGCTCTCTCTCTCTCACCGTTGGTCACCGATCCGCCGCATTCCCGGCCGCCGGGAAAGGGAGGAAGTGCATCGCTTATCCGCTCGACGGCGCGCCGAGGCAGCACTTCCTTTATCTCGCGGTACACGCCTGCTTCTTCCGACTAAGCTCGCGCCGCAGGGCTCTACGCCACCTGCTCACAAATTCCGCCCGCCGCCACTCACCTAGTTACATCCCGACGACCTCTGTGTATCTCCTCCGCCTTGCTCCACCGCCTGCCTTCCCACGCCGCTGCATGTGGATCTTCCTTAGTTCTTTGCCCAAAACGAGGCTCATTCCAACAGTATTTCTCCATATTGCATTCTTCGCCCTCACACTGTTTTAGACAAACACAACCGTGTTGTTATCTTCCCTTAGGGCAAGGAATATGCTTTTTGTCGTCAGCATGTGTCATCAATCTGCTATTGGCCAGTAATTGTTTTCTTTCTACCTTTTTTTGCAAACAGGGCTATCCATTTCACCTGTTGTTATTATGTACCTTTTGGTGAACTGCACAAATCACTTTTTTCTTAAGAGTGTTTTGTGCAAGCTTGTACTAAAATGTCACATGGGCAACGCCTCTACATTTCAAAGGCGACCGCACAAAGGGAGATTGGTTTTGCTCTATCCTCCTCATCCAACTCCAAGCCTAATCTTCTCCAACTAGTTAGTCTTAAGAGAGACTGCAAAGGTGACCGGCTTCTATTTGTGTGTTTAATTGTTTCATCAGCAGTGCTCTATTATCGTAATCACACTTAATATCTTTTGGAACAGGGACGCCAAATTTATTTTAGTGGAACTGCACAAAATGATCGAATGTTGCATGCCCTGCATAGCTACTTTTTTTTCCCAACATGCCTTGTTGATTTAGACAGAGCCGGGGGACGTTGCTGCCAATGAAAGCATGGATCAATTTTAATTTAACACCTTCTCACAACTCTATCTTTAGTTGTGATGTAATTATTAGCTCGATCTGCTAATAATTGACATGCATTAGCAAGGAAGGAAGTTTTTATTGTTTCCCGAAGAGCATCGATGGCAAGACACGCGAAACAAAAGCTGAAAGCTCACACCATTGTACAATTTCATGTCGCTGGAAAATTATTTGTATAGTACGCCAATTATGTAAACAAATGATGGAAGCTTGATAGCATTGCCTGAAGCCTCTTCATCATCCGGGTCCATGTGCCATGCACAAAATTATACTCCTTCGTTCCTAAATATTTATCTTTTTACAAATTTCAAACGGGCATATTTTAGAGTGTAGATTCACTCATTTTGCTTCAGATGTGTATTCCTCCGCCTTAAATATTCTATTCGTCTTTCTAGAGATTTCAACAAGTGACTAATACATGGAGCAAAATGAGTGAATCTACACTCTAAAATATGTATATATACATCCGTATAAAAGCTACCATTTGAAATCTCTAAAATACAAATATTTGAGTAGTCACTGCTCAAATCTCTTGAAAGAAAAATATATTCGGAGTATATTTAAGAACCGAGGGGTAGTGCACAACCACATGGGAGACTCCAGTCTGCCGTTGCACCGCAAGACATAGTGAGTAATGAGCAGTCAAATCATAAGCCCCACCTTTCCTAATCGTAAGTTGCTCAAGAAGCAACCATCAATACACTCTTCTTGAATCTGCTCATACTACTCCATCCGCCACTGTTATACAACGCGCTAAAGAAAAAAGAAAAAAATCTGTGGGACCAAGGCGCATTAGCGACGGGCCTGAAAAATACTAGCATTGGTAGTTATAGCGACGGCATGCACACACATGCATGCAGTGCTTCCACCCCGGTACACACATGCATGCACTTACTCCAATTCGCATTAGTACAAAGCACATGGAGAGAAAATTGTGGACTTGATTATGTTACCACGCCCTAATTAATTGAGCATTAAACCAAACGCCTAAAGTCTCTTCGGTGGTGGAAATGCATTGAAAGAAATGCATCATAATGAAGCCCGCCAGAAATCTGTGGACGGAGGGAGGAGTTGTATGAAGGTGCAAAACCAAGCATCAGATGGATACCGGTCAATGCACCTCTTGGCATATCATCGACATGTGACAGAGTGTGAGCAAACCGATCTCAATTGACGGCAAAGAGCATGGTTGGTTGATCGATATCATTCATTACATGTTATTAGCGCTTCCGCCTTTCTCCGAATAAACGTACTTTATCGTAGATAAAAAATAAGAGTACAGACGCCCGCCATGCGGTTCTAGTAGTAGTACTACTCATACTACTGCGCTTGATTTTCGCCGTGAAGTCGAACAAGGTACTCCGCATGTTGGGTACTACAAGGTATGCCTCGATAACTGACACCGAATGGACTCGATGCATGTCCACCGAGGGTAGGTTGCATTAGTCAAAAGGTGTAAGCGAGCTTCACCTTGTCCCGCAAGCTTCCTTGTTCGCATGAAAGGACGGACACACCAAAAGTAGTGCTAGTCCATACCCCCTCCTTTCCGCTAATATGGCTTAATCTTTTTTTGCAGGTAAATTAGAGAGCTTTATTCATATATAAGCATTTTTAGGACGATAGCCAAGACACTGGTCACTAGGAAGCGAGGTACCCCGCAAAAAAAGAAGTAGGAAGCAAGGTGTTTCATCAAGCCAGCTCTCGCCACATTCAAAGTGCATCAAGCACGGTTCAGACGAAGATGCGCCTCAAGGTTTGCTGACCTGTTTACATGCTGAATAACAAAAAAAGAGGAAATATTACCGAAGCGCTACTATTTGTAACAGGATATGAGCCAAAATTAAGCGAGAATTATGGCGAGTGTTCCATGCAATCAACTTCCATTATCACATGCGAGAACCTCAAGAGAACCAAATGTGTTGAAGATTGCTTTATCACATTTTAAAATTATAATAAGAGTGTGCACGCCTCCATCCGGGTTCCTAGTACTAGTAGTATAGTACGTACTTTTATAGACTATAGTAGTAGTACTAGTACTAGTAAACTTTATGCTTGGTTGTTCGCCTATTCGAAGTCGAACATAGTAGCACTAATAGTGTAGTGTATGCTTCGCAACTGACACCAAATTAATGTTGCACGCCCACCACCTGAGCGAGGGAGAGCTTGCATTAGTCAAAAGTTTCTCCTTGTCCTGGGCGAGCCACCGCTGCAAGCTTCTCCCTGCCTTGCAACCTTCTCCTCGTTCGCAAGTTGACGGGACACAGCAAAGTAATGCTAGTCCATACCGCCTCCTCTCCGTTAATATGGCTTAATTTCAAACGAGATAAATACACTCGCTCATCACAGATATTTGTAAAAATACGTCAAGGACTTCATAATACGCCATTATGCTTATATATATATATATATATATATATATATATATATATATATATATATATATATATATATATATATATATTTTCCGTGTTTATACGGTCACTAGCTCACCCTGACCGAGTATGTGTGCATGCACGTAGGTTGAGCACTTAGCGTGACTGTGTGTTCCGTCAGGTGCTCTGACATGCATGCATTAGGGCGCTCACAGTGCTTTTTAGCGCCCATGTGTACGCAGACTGTTGCATACACGAGGGGGAGTACGTAGGGGCCACTAAGGAGCAGCCAAATCACACAAAGAAGTTAGTCGAAGAAGCAACCATCATGTCACTCTTGAATGACACGTAAGCAATATAAAATGGTTGATATGGAGAGAAAATAAAACCACTATATATACACTAGCAGGAGCTTGCTACAAGCATGCTTGCTAAGGTTGCTCTTCACAAGCATAGAACGACGGCCTGATCCTCAGCAGTGGGAAGGGAACAATGTTCTGTGATAGACGCCGTCGAATCGGCGAGAGAGAAACCCACAATGGAAAGGCCCCAATCGATGTCACCGCGGTATGGGCCGATGCCGATCCCAACCGCCTCTTCTAGCTATAGCCCGACGTCCCTGTAGTCCATCTTCCTTTGGAGCCGGTTGTTCCACCGCCGTAGCTCCATCTCCATGTCGATCTTTTCTACTTCTACCGCTTCTACTTGTGATGAGTTTATGTCTCATGAACTAGTGCCGTGATTATTATTCTAATCACACTTCTTCAATATCTTTGCCATCGTGGATGCTCAGTGTCGATTTTAGTGGAACCGCACAAAAGCATCATATGATCCGAGGGTGCCACCGCCTTTCCTTCGACGGGTTCTACCTCGCCAGGGAATTAAATCATGTTTACAGTTTAGGGTTTAAGTCGAGTGACCCCATCAGAGTTTTTCTTTTGTACACGCCTCACAACTTTTTTCTTTAGTTGTGAAGTAAATATTGGCTATGATCTGTGAATCATTGAGATGCATCAGATGCGGTTAGTTTTCCTTTGTATTTGATGGAATGTTGTAACGGGCAACCTTGGAATAGGAATGAAAATGGAGTGGAAAGTTTCCGCTTCCGGAGAAAAATGGAAACGGAGAGAAACCAATGTTTTGTTTCGCTGGATCGCGCCATCGAGCAAAACCAACGCTTAAATCACGTATGTCGTGTTCGTCTCTCACCTCCACGGCTCGACCTCACACGGTCGCCGGGCATGCCACTCACCGCAAACCGAGTATAATAACTTTCCCACCGCTTGTCCGATGGATCGCACCATGGAGTACTAGCACCATCGAAGAGATTGACAAGTTGGGGAGGACAGCTAGCTGTAGCACGGCTCCCAAGAACTTTTTACAAGCATGTTGTAGCCGCTATTGCACCTTTTGAACGCAGAGCAGCCACGCAGCACCCGAAGCGAGCGGCGGGCTTCTTGAAGCTGCGCCGCTCAATGCCGCCGCTAGTGAGAGGTCGCGTCCCTCTGGCCGCATGAATGTGGCACCGACCGCTTTGGAGGGAAGCACGCGCTGGTGATGAAGAGGGTTCGGTTTGGTGAGGACCGCCGTGGCAGCGGTCCCGGACGCGCGCAAACAAGAGATGTTGTACGCTATTATTGCTGCATATATAATTAACAACGTAAATAATGTGCCAGCTTGGACAAATATGATTGGAGATGGAGATGGAAATGGAATTTACGAACACGGATATGCATATCTATGTCTATGTGTGTGTGCGACAACCTCGTGACTGAAGCGGGCGAGTTTTTGATCGAAGTTTTCTTTCTTGGTACGTTAGAAAATCAGTTTGTCTAATTCACATCTAGATGTTATTTAAGGATATCACATCTAAGCTCCTACAAGTATATAATGTAGCAACAAGAAACAAAAAAAACTAGGACAAAAAATAGACCACAAACAGAGTGGATCAACTTAGATGTGACATAACTATGTCACATCTAGATGGTGAACTAGACAGACCCTTAAAAAATTATCCGCCGTTTTCGCTTTTTCCGGAACGCGTATTCTATTTAAAACCACTGCTATGGAAAGATTTGTTTATCCATTATAGCCTCTTGTTTGATAGAGTTTCGCCTCGCCTCTCACCCTCTCCATATCAAAACAAGATGACAAGGTCCACTCTATCTCTCTCCTCACCGGTGGTCACAGATCCGCCGAATCCCGCTCACGCACGGGAGGTGAGGAGGCAAGTTGACGTTGTCGCTGCCGGGCGACGGAGGGAGCCGATGTGCACCATCTCCGGAGCCGGGGCATGCTGATGAAGATCCTCCGCTACTTGTTCGCTACCGTCAGGTGGGTAGATCCCGCCCGCCTCGCCGAACGACATCTCGCCCAATTGAGGTATAACTTAGACCGTCCAGCTCCCTGTGTCGCCGCTAAGGCGGTTTTCTTCTATGCGACTACTCCCCAGCCCCCATGCATAGTAGTAGCTAGGGTTCGTCGGCTGGTCCAACATCACCTACTAGTACTATTATAGAGGAGATGCCACTCAAAAGTTGTCCTGATTTATGCCTCGTGGAGGTATACATGTTGTTTCGACAAAAGTACATGGTGGTTGTGCGGTCATTGTCCATATGGTGGTAGTACTATCAACGTTAAATGAAGAAATGCTTTTTTTTGGGTATCCTGGTTTAGTTCCCATCAAGATATAATTATGATGCTTCTGTTTGTTGGTGTACTTTTCATTAATTTATTGACAATTGAGATGTCGCTATAACCCTTTTTATATTTTTGGAAATAGCGATGCGGTCTCCATACCCGCATGTCTTCCTCAATTTTAGTGGAACTGCACAAAATTGATGGCCATTGTTGTTCCGCCTCACTGTCCTTTGCCACGTGGGTTCTTCCTTCCTCGAGCTTGATTATCGAGAAGAAACAGACCACGTGAGGATTTGTCGAACTTCATAGGTGCCTCACCCAAACTTGATGCCAAATGGATGATGCATCACCACGATGACCTATCGATGCTCATGGTTGCGCTCATGGTTGCGTTCCGCTGGTGAAGCTGATCGATTTTCAATGAAAAACAAGTTGTCTTCCATCGGTTTTTGCTTGTTACGCACAAAGATGATATCCTTCGCCGCCCACCTTGGTTGTTGGAGACGCAATCGCCTTTCACGTTGGTGCAATTTTATCACACAATTGGCTATGAACCAAATGTTTCTCAAAGAAGGATCGACGCTATACTAAGAGCATACGCTTTTGTATTGATTTCTAAGCCTTCTCACAACTTTGTCTCCAGCCCCTGTAATTTTATGTTTCCAGCTATTAACTTTGATTTAAAAATGGTGGACTAAAACCCGATGGACGTAGTAGCCTCCATTTTTATTTACTCAAGATATTAGATTTGACTCAAGTCAAACTTTGTAATACTCTCAAACCTTTCCGATAATTGAAATTAAAATTTTTATTTGTACACACTCTCACACATTTATGATAATTTACGATTTGTGGTTGTTCACTTAAGGGAGGGTAGTGTACCACACGTGAAGGACAGAAGTGCGACCAGACGCTGTGGGTGGATCGTTAGTTCATCGGAAGTAGTACTAGTTTTCTTCACTGCACATTAAATAAAGATTTTCGCTTCAGACTTACACAATTTAAAACGATGGTTATGGAGAGAATAAGAAATCCACTAGTATATATTAGTCGATACACGAGAGTACTATATGGACGCCGATTGATTTAGTGCACCGCGCTTTGGGTTTATGATAGGGCCCAAATGTGGTGCTCACATTGGCCATACAGCCAAAAGCAGGTGCAAGAAGGCAGCGGAGCTCACCAGCATTCACAAGAGAGTATATATAAGCTGGAGCCTCAACAGCTTGTTCGCTAGGGTTTGCACTTCCACACGCCGCCAGACTACATATATGTTACACGCCGGAGGCTCAGCTGCTCATTTGCTAGGGTTTGCATATTCACAGTTTCACCCTCTTCACCAGATCTAAACAAGATCAGCTGGCTTCTTGTCTTCTCTCTCCCCTCACAGCTGGTGAAGGAGGCGCCCGATCCCGTCACACCGGAAGGGAGGAGGTGCAGCCACTTATCGCTTTCAAGCAGGGAGGCAATCCACCGCCGGCTGCGCTGTTCTCTTTCACCCAGCGCCTGCAGGTGGGAGGGCCACCGACCCCTTCTTCCTCGCTGTCGCACGTAGTGTGGGCAGATCCGCCTCCCGCCGCGACGCCTTGCCACATCCCGACGAATACTAATGTATAAGTTTTTTTTGAAACCGCTGCTGTTTAGCTGCATGTGGATCTTTTTCGATCAGAGTCTAATCTAGGTCTTGGTTCAAAGAGGAAAGAAGGGTGTGGTGGGCTGGAGCAAGAATCTAGGACGTGGTTCAATGAGGAAAGGAGGGCGGAAAGTAGTATAGACTGCTATCCAGCCGCTTTGTAGGTCTAAAAGGGAAAAGGGGTAACCCAAGACACACATCCGAAGGAACCGATCTTTGTTGAAAAGGGAAAGAAAATGGGGTTCGGTAGTTTGTGCAGACTAGATTTGCTGCCCTCACTTAGGAAAAAGGTTCAAAGAGAACAAATATGGGACCAACGATATATGCTGCTTGGCTACATACTCTGATCACCCATTTATACGCAGGGACGCACATGGTGCTGGTATGTCCCATACAACTATTCTGCTGTTGTTAATCTAAGAATGCCGCCGGAAAATTGAAGCAATGCCACCGTTAAAAGTAAATTACATTTTTAACGTAATGTTGTTTCAAGAGAATGTCTCTCATAATATGAATCAATGCAACCATTTTAGAAATGCTACTATCCTACTTTGTTTTCCATCCAAGATAAGTTAGATGCTTCTTTCTGTCACGCTTGTTTCATCCTCCTTTATCGGCAAGTAATTGTTTCCTTTTTGCCTCTCGTTAAAACAGTATCGATTCAAATTGTTGCTATTGCAACATTTTGCTTCGCTACTCAAACACTTATCTTTTAAGAGTGTTTTGTGCAGTTCAACTTGAATGACACACCGGTGACTTTGCTTAATTTTTGTGGAACTGCACAAAAGGAGATCGAGATTTGTTTCCACCTAGTGGCGAAGTTGTTTCAAATCTTAGTCTCATCCACATGATGTGCAAGGTGTTTTGAGATGTTGTGCTACTTATTTTGGTACTGTTTTAAATAAATGTTGAATTGAAGCTATTGTATTGTTGTCTTTTCCCATTAAGTAGTGAACAAAATGGGACCAACCTGCATATGATGCTTGTTGCTTTGTTACAACAAATTCAGCATCACCCCTTTATAAGCCAAGAATTGATGCTACTCGTAATTAACTATTGAATCTTATTTCAAAACTGCAACACTTGTTAGGGATTGGCGGATTACCATTTTGTACGCATGTTTCATCCTCCTTTATTAGCCAGTAATTCATTCCTTTTTTGTCTCGCTTAAACAGGGATATCTATTCAACTTGTTGCTATTATGTACATTTTGCTTGCCACGCTAAACACTTTGCTTGATTTCAAGACAACCGCACAAAAGGAGATTCGATTTCCTATTCGTGTTGGCAGATTCATATTTTATCCTGGTCTTCATGAAAGGTCAAGATGTGCCTTCATCCACATGATTGTGTAGTGTCTTTGAGATGTTGTGCTACTTGTATTGGTACTGTTTTAAATAAATGTTGAATTGAAGCTATTGTATTGCTGTCTTTTCCCATTAAGTAGTGAACAAAATGGGACCAACCTGCACATGATGTTTGTTGCTTTGTTACAACAAACTCGTGATCACCCCTTTATAAGTAGAAGGAAGCACATATCGTTGTTGCACCCACTCTCCCCGAACTGTTTATGCTTTTCGTTAATCTAATGCCGCTGGTAAAATTAAGCAATGCCACTCTCGTAATTATTTAACTATCGAATCTTTGTTCAAAACTGCAACACTTGTTAGAATGGTACTATCCTCGCTTTGTAGTTCTTTCTACATGTTTAACCAAGGTATTGTTAAGATAATGTCTCCGTTAAAATGAATCAATGCATTGTTTTAGGAATGATACTTTTCCGCTTTTTCGTTTTATACATGTTGAAACAAGGCATTGTTAAGATAATGTCTCGCTTAATATGAATGAATCACACCGATTGAGAATTGCTACTTCTCCGCTTTGTTTCCCATTAAGATAAGGTAGATTAGTAGATGTTTTTCTTCCGGGAGTACAAGTCATCAACCTTTATTTCTCAGAATTGTTTCTTTATACCTTTTGTTGCTTACAGGATATCACAATTAAAGCTCGGTTTTATTCCGACTTCGATTTTAGTTCAACTGCACAAAAGGAGCCAATGTGTCCAAGGCAAACTGCTGACACTGGTCTAGTTGGTCGCTCCACTTTGCGTAAAGAAGCAATCACCGTTATGCGCACATTACGTATGAATGACCGAGAAGCTTTACAGAGTATTAGGCCTTCCACTATGTAGGCCAAAAGAGGTGCCAATTTCACCTTTCTTAGTTTGGCAATCAATCCTCCATTGCTTCAGCCGGTGCCATAAATATTAGACACCGTGACATGACTAGTCCGCAGAGACCATTGGCAATTTAAAACACGGAGTGCCCCGGGCAAAAGTGCCCAAACAAGTACAAGAAGCTTATAGGACTCAACGATCATAGACATTACATATTTTGAATGGAAAAGCTTGTCAAAGTTTAATCATTGATGTTAGCAAGAAGCTTACAGTGACTCCACGATCATAGGAATTACATATTTTGAATGGGAAAAGCTTGTCAAAGTTTAATCATTGATGTTAGCAAGAAGACGTTAGTTTAATATATTGGAATTGGAAAACCTTGTCAAAATTTGCTCATTGATGTTAGCCGTAAGAGATGCATTTGATATGTTTGAGTGGGACGCCTTGTCAGTGAGCAGCGCCGAAGTGTTTTTTCCTATTCTCGTGTTCGCTTAGAAGTAAATAGTTACTTTGCTGAGATATTCCTGTGTTAAGAGTTTGTTCAATATTGTCTATGTAATGCCAGCCTTGTGTTTGATTACAAAGTTGAGCTTGAATGTTGTGGCATGCGGCATCACGAGCTGTTCACCGTGCCTCCCGAGAATAATGCTTCGTATTGTTTTGCATGTCGATCTAATGCCGTGATTTGCTTGTTAATAATATCATCCTCTTCTCGTTGTTTCCGCGCTTAAGAAGTTCATTGTCCGATGTTTCATTCATAGCCTATACGACAAGTCGGTAAGGTTAGACGTGAAACCATATGATCTTCCGACCAGCTCATGATATTAGGCCGTGATTGGATCACCGCTTTTCCAACCAAAACCGCTTGTAAACTGACGCTTGTAAATTAAAGCAGATGGTCTCTCGCAAAGGCGCTTGGTTGGTCGATTTCACTAGTAAAATATCGAAGTACTTCACACACGATAAAAACGCTGAATGACACTAGGACGATTGCTAATCCAGCCGTTAGTTGCTGTTTCAGCCTTGCCCATGGATGGCATGATACGCACGCCGTGCATGTATCATCCGTAATGTCGCCCATATAGCAGTGCTCGTAAAATATACACCGTCTCTCAAATTACACGCAGAATCCGCCGTTTTATTTACGCACTCGCCCTCGGTTTCATTATGCCCGTATTTTACGTTGTTTCCGGCGACGAGTAAATTACACTTGTATGTTAATACATGTTTGAAATAAACCAGAGCTCCCAAGCCGCTTTACCGCTTCATGCCGCCTCGCCAAGGTGCTCATAGGTGTCCGATGATCCTGCTTCTTGAATGAGTAGCGGCGCTGATCGACCTCAGTAGGGCCCGCGAGGCCCTCTCCGCTGTCCTTCGACGGTTGCACTCGCCGTGCGCCAAGCATTGTTAACATGGTCAACGAACATGAGGATTCAGAGATGACTTTATTTTGACTGGATGACACTAGGGACCCACTAGGGCCATAGTCGCACGCACGCAAGTGCCTCCTTATTATGTACAACTATTTTTTTGCTTTCTCCTGGTTTCGTGACATCACGGTCCCACACCATTGTCAACCTATGTAGTCAATATAAACGAGAGAATTGCACAAGGTGCGCCGGATACCGGGACCAAGCTGCTCGAGCAGTATTTGTGTTTTTGAGGCGTGAGCACCGCAGAGTTTTTCTTGGCGATGATTTCGTTGTTGTTCAGAGGAGAGCAGGTATTAAGTGGGCGGCTGTGGTCTGCCTAGCCTGTGCCGATATCCAGCCCAGATACTAATTTTTCAAGATGAAAATGGCTAGCCCAGCTATACGCCTTTTTGAGGAATACCTGCAAGGTCAACTTGTTACTCTCCTACCACTGGCTGCAAATCTTTCCTAGGAGGGATGCATTAGGCTTAACAGAAAATGGGCTTTAAAAAATAATAAATGGGATGTAATTATAAAACTGGCAAGAACTATAAAAAATGCACCAAACACTAAATTAGTTTATAAAATATTATTTATGGATTTTGAAAATATTAAATTTTCATTGTTGCGCGCCCAATGTTTCGTTGGATTTTTACGTAATACAAATTTATATTTAATCTGACTAGAAATTTCGGGATAAAAATATTTCGGATCCCATCAAAATATGGGAAATTTTATTGAATTCTGTCTTCAACGGTTGGTTGAAATTATTAATCGTTGTCCTAGCTAGAAAATGGGCTGTACTTTTAACAAACTGTAAATGGGTTGTTGTAAATTCCATTAGAATTCAAAATGGGCTGTACATTCTACAAAATGCAAATGGGCTATAAGTTCTCCGCCACACACTTGTGGGCCTACTAAGTGACGCTGTCTCTAAAAAAATAAGTTGACGCAGTATGCAAGGCTTTGTCAACTTATTATAGTCAACACACCGCTCTAGCAGCAAAGGGCGTTGGATGTCTATCCAACGGATGTCGTGGCTTCTTCTTCAATCTCGGATATTCTTAGCTTCGCCGCCAAAAATGATTCCTCCCCGACATCCGGGCGCACTATTTCGGAGGCTAACTCAGGGCCTACTAAGTTGGAGCGCACTCAAGGGCTTTGTCAACTTAGTCAATATAAACGATTCTAGCTTCAAAGGACTCGACGATGTCCATCCAACGGTCAGTAGTGCTTCTTCAACCTCTGGTCTTCTTGGTCCAGCCGCCCAAAGCGCCGTCGTGTCACCCGCTCCTACCTCCCGGGTCGGGTCAGTGTCAGCCGTGGAGGCCTCACCGCCCCATACTACTCCCACCGATGGCCTGGCCATCCTCCACTCACCCACACCCCCCGTTATTCTGCAGCTGACGCAGCCTCACACCGCAAAGTCAACCAAGGAACCTCAGATTCTCTCCGCTGGCTTCATGCTGCGTTTTCCCCTGCTCAAGATCGCCCCTTCCTAGGCCACCGCCGCCCACCACTCGGTGCTTTCTTGCCGCGTGGTCAACGAGCGACTTCCATAGGAAGAGTATCTGACGTGGAGAGGCCGACAGCTGGGTCCACGACGGCCGCAAGGAAGTGCCTCCTTATTACACGCAAAATAATTATTCCTCCACCGACAGCAGGGACCCACCGGACGGGCCACCTTATTTTGCGAAAAAACGCTTCTCCTCGACCGCTGGGACCCACCGGACGGGCCACCGATTGTGAAAAAAACATTCCCCGCTGCGTCGCTCGACCCACCGGAAGTGCCTCATTATTACGCACAAAAAATGAATACTTCGCTAGTTGGGACCCACCTTGGTGGGTGGCTGACTTAGGGCCTACTAAGTTGACGGGATGGAGGGCTTTGTCAACTTAGTCAATATGAACGATTCTAGCTCCAAGCATCAGACGATGTCCATCCAACGGCCGTAGTGCTTCTTCAACCTCCGGTCTTCTTGCTCCACCGCCAAAGCAGCGGCCGGTCGGGCCGCTTGCTTCCTCCCGTGGCCGGGTCAGTTACCATGGAGGCCTCACCGCCTCTACTATTCCCACTGGCGGCAGCCCCTCGGGCGCACGACAGCCTCACACCGCAGCCGAACGAGTGAACCTCATACTCCTCTCCGCTGGGCATCCATCTGTGGCGTTTTCACTGCCTGCCGCCCCTTCCTAGGCTCGCTGCCGCCCACCGCCTGGTGTTTCTCGGCGCGGGCGTGGTCAATATGGTCAAGGAACGATTCCATCGGACGTTGATCAGACGTGGAGAGGGCGACAATGGGTCCACGGCCGCAGCAAGGAAGTGCCTCCTTATTACGCAGAAAATAATTATTCTCCACCGACAAATAGGGACCCACCGGACGGGCCACCGATTCGCAAAAAACGCTTCCTCCGACCGCTGGGACCCACCACTACACCTTCGCACGCAAGGAAGTGTGTCCGCAAAAACGACGATTCGACTGCTGACCCACCCAGCTACATCTTCGCACACAAGGAAGCGCCCCGCAAAAAACGATTCGCCTCGACCGCTGGGACCCACCAGCTACATCTTCGCACGCAAGGAAGTGCTCGATCGCCGGGACCCACCTGGTCAAGCGCACGTAGTGTTGTCATTCGGTCGCGAACGTAACGCATATACCGGTCGGCGTAGAGGCACGATATGTCATAGTAGAGGCGCCGCACGTGTCATAGTAGAGGCGCGCACGTAGCATGTACACGTACGCACGCCGCCAAGGTGCAAGAAAGAAAATATGGCCACGTGTGTATGTACGGCCAGGCTCGTACATGGTTGGGTCGGAACGGAGAAACAACGCCGCCGTCGGTTCATGGGGAGGCAACGAATGCGCCGTGGTTCATCGGGAGGCAACGAACGCGGGAGCCAACCGCCTGGTCAGAACGAATGCGTGGTCGTTCATCGGGAGGGCTTGGACGAACAGCGATGGAAACGAGGCCTCATGCATTCACACAACGGAGGAAACGGACTTCCTACATTCGAACGGGTCCGCTTGATCGGGAGGTGGCGCATCGCAAACGGAGGAAACGGACTCCACGGTCGAAACGGGGTCCTGTTGATCGGGAGGTGTGGTGTACCGCAAATGGAGGAAACGGACCTCCTACGGTCATTAAACGGGGTCCTGTTGATCGGATGGGTGTGGCATGACAGAAAACGGATTTAAACGGACCTCCTCACGGTCGAAATGGTGGTCCCGCTTCATCGAGGGGTGTGATGCGATCGCAAAACGGACTCCACGGATACCGTTCATCTCCACCATCGACCTCCTCGAGCCACCACTGCTACCGCCGACCTCCTCCAGCCTCCACGGCTCCTATTCATCCAGCCTTCCACCGCCACTCCACCGCCAACGCTCAACCACCCTCCACCATCTAATGCTCATCCAGCCTCCACACCACGGGTCCTGCTCAACCACCCTCCACGGGCACCCTCCACCATCTATCGCTCATCCAGCCTCCACACCACGGGGTCCCGCTCAACCACCCTCCACGGCACCCTCCACCGCTCATCGCTCATCCAGCCCTCCACCACACCACGGGTCCCGTTCATCCAGAGGCAAACGCCACCGCCATCGCTCATCCAACCCCAAGCAACGCCACTGCTCATCCCAGAGGCAGCATCGATCGCTTCGCTTAGGGAGCAAGAGCGGCGAATCGCTAGATCGGATTCGCCAACAATCCATCGATCGATCGCCAGTTCAAGAACGCCAGTAGCTCAGCAGTAATCGCCGGATTCGCTAGAGCCCAACGCCACACACACGCTGTAGTACGTACGAGAGAAACACACATCGCTAGGCCTCGACCTCCTCACCGTGAATCGACAACTAGGGAACAACAACAACTCACCACCACCACCACCAGCTGATCACTTAGCCCGCTTTTCTTAGGCTGAACTGCCGTGTTCTCTAGTAGCACCGAGCCGATTGTTGTAGATGATTGATCCGCAAGATTGAAAGGAGTTGACTATCGCAGGATGCACATATGCGGAGAGAGTGCATTTTGCCGCACATCGCCTTGATGGACCCGCAACATCATGGTGGGAGAATTTCATAGTCACTTACCCCATTGACACCGTGACATGGGACTAGTTCCAATTTTTCGCAGACCGCCCATGTATCACAGGAGCTATGGCCATGGAGAAGCATGAGTTTCGAACTTACGCTAAGGAGGGCGATCATGGCCAAGATGTGGATGACTTTAGTAAGCTAGCACGTTATGCCCCGTGATGATGTCGCTATAGATGCAGCTAAGAAGGAGAAGTTTCGAAGGACTGAATGATGAGCTGAGCATGCGCTTGATGGTGGCAAATTTCAATAACTACCAGAGTTGGTGGATAGTGCCTCATGCTTGAAGGGAAGCAAAGAGCAGATTGACGTACCGCAAGAGGAAGTATGGACAAGGGAAGTATAGTTCTCGAGCTCAGCAGAGACCCCTGCTTTCACCCCGAACTCGAGGACTTGTTCATAACCATGGAGGCCACACTCATAATGGAGGAAGTTCGACAACCATAGTGGCCCTAAGAATGGTAATGGTAATGGAGGAAGAAGCGGATGTAACTGCTCCAACCGGGCAACACCTCGCCAAGAAAGATCTAAGCTACATTACTTGCTACTAAGTGTCAAGACCGACATTATGCCAATGAATGTCCTAAAGCTAAGAATGGAAAAGGCAATGGAAGATTTGGGAAGAAGCCCAACCTTTCACCAGGGACAAGTGAACCACTAACATGAAGGAGGTTGAAGCTCAACCAGATGCAGAATAGGTAAGTTTTGGTTAAGTCATTTATCGCAATGCTTTTTGATATCGGTGCATCGATTCATACATATCAAGGGATTTGTGGATAAGTATAAACTGCCCACCAAAGTTCTTAGTACACCCTTGTTAGTAAGCTCGCCAGAGCAAACTATATGGCAAGTCAAGGATGTTTTAGATGCCATTGACCATAGGTAGGTATGTTTTCCCTCGGATCCGATAGTTTTGGAGTCGCAAGGTTTGGATGTGATTCTCGTATGGATTGGCTATCGATGTATGGAGGAAACATCGATTGCGCCAAGAAGACGATTTTACTCACCACCCCGTAAGGAAGAAGGATCAAGTATGTATCCCAAAGATGTGTCTAATAGGACTCAAGTAAATTTTTATCGAGTTGTACAGAGGAGGTACCAGCAGAAGGATTTTCCGATGTATTTCCGTAAGAGTTGCTGCATGCCACCGGATAGAGACATTGAGTTTTGATCGAACTTTGCCGTGCACGGGCCAATATCTAAGAGACCGCATGAATGCCCGCAAACCATTTGGAGGAGATTAAGAAGCAGATTAAGGAGTTAATGGATAAAGGTTATATCCGCCCAAGTTCACACCTTGGGGATCCCCAAGATTTCTAGTGGAAAAGTAGGATGGATCATTGAGGATGGTTGTTGATTATCGAGGATTGAATGAAGTGACGATCAAGAACAAATACCCACCGCCGATGATCAATGATTTGTTTGACCAGCCGCAAGGACCTAAGGTGTTTTCCAATATCGATCCGCGATCGTGGTACCACCACCTGAAGATTCGAGAGCAGGATATACCTAAGACAACTTTTACCACGAGGTATGGGCTATATGAGTATACCGTTATGTCATTTGGCCTAACTAACGACCTGCCTATTTTATGAACATGATGAACAAGGTGTTTATGGAGTTTTGGATAAGTTCGTCGTGGTGTTCATTGATGACATTCTGGTCTACTCAAGAATGAAGAAGAACATAAAGAGCATTTGCGCTGGTACTTGGGAAGCTCGTGAGAACATCAGCTTATACGCCAAGTTCAGAAGTGTGAGTTTTGGTGAAGGAAGTTGATTTCTTGGACGGGTATATCCGGAGAAGGAATAGCGGTAGATGCTACGCCTTGAGCTTATGCTGGTTTTCCTCAAGAGGAGAGAGTGATGCAGCAAGTGTAGCGTAAGTATTTCCCAGCTTTTGAGAACCAAGGTATCAATCCAAGAGGAGGCTTCTCAAAAGTCCCACGCACCTACACAAACAAATTGAGAACTCGCTACCAACGCAATAAAGGGGTTGTCAATCCCTTCACGGCCACTTCATAAAATGAGATATAATAAACATAATATGATAAGATAAATATATTTTTGGTATTTTATAATATAGATGGAAAAGTAAAGATGCAAATAAAAGTAAATTGGGAGCAATATGATAAGAGATAGACCTGGGGCCATAGGTTTCACTAGTGGCTTCTCTCAAGATAGCATAAGTATTACTGGGTGAGCAAATTACGTCGAGCAATTGATAGAAAAGCTTATAGTTATGAGATTATCTAGGCATGATCATGTATATAGGCATCACGTCCATAACAAGTAGACTCGACTCGCCCTGCATCTACTACTATTACTCCACATCGACTCGCTATCCAAAGATGCATCTAGAGTATTAAGTTCATAAGAACAGAGTAACGATTAAGCAAGATGACATGATGTAGAGGATAAATTCATGCAATATGATATAAACCCCATCTTGTTATCCTCGATGGCAACAATACAATACGTGTTTTGCAACCCTTTCGTCACACTGGTAAGGACACCGCAAGATTGAACCCAAAGCTAAGCACTTCTCCCATGGCAAGAAAGACCAATCTAGTAGGCCAAACCAAACTGATAATTCAAGAGACTTGCAAAGATAACTCAATCATACATAAAAGAATTCAGAGAAGATTCAAATATTATTCATAGATAAACTTGATCATAAACCCACAATTCATCGGATCTCGACAAACACACCGCAAAAAGAGTTTACATCGAATAGAGAACATTGTATTGAGATCCAAAAGAGAGAAGAAGCCATAGCTAATAACTATGGACCCGTAGGTCTGTGGTAAACTACTCACAACTCATCAAGGGGCTAGGATGTTGATGTAGAAGCCCTCCGTGGTTGATTCCCTCCTGCAGAGTGCCGCAAGGGCTCCAAGATGAGATCTCATGGATACGTAAAGGTTACGGCGGTGGAAATTGTGTTTCATGGTGCTCCTGGATGTTTTGGCACGAGGTATATATAGGAAGAAGAAGTATGTCGGTGGTCGCCGAGGCCCACGAGACAGGGCCCCTCTATAGGGGGCGCCTCATCTCGTGGCTTTCTCAAGCTTCTTGACTTGCACTCCAAGTCCTCTGGATCACGCTTCGCTCCAAAAATCACGCCCCAAAAGTTTCATTCCGCTTGGACTCGCTTGATATTCCTTTCTTCAAATATCAAATAGGAAAAAAATAGCAATATGGGCTGGAACTCCGTTAGTAGGTTAGTCCCAAAAATGATATAAATGTAAAATAAAGCCCATAAACATCCAAAAGGGTAATATAATAGCATGGAACAATCGAAAATTATAGATACGTTGGAGACGATCAAGCATCCCCAAGCTTAATTCCTGCTCATCCTCGAGTAGGTAAATGATAAAAGTGAATTTTTGAGATGGAATGCTATCTAGCATAATTCATAATGTAATTTTCTTGTGGCATGAATGTTCATCCAAATGAATACAAAATAAAAGTTCATATTGATAAACTAAATAGTAATACTTCAAGCATACTAATCAAAGTAATCATGTCTTCTCAAAATAACATGGCAAAAGAAAGTTCATCCCTACAAAATCATATAGTTAGGCTATGCTTCATTTTCGTCACACAAAGATGTTCCCAACTTCTATACCCCCGATGACAAGCCAAGCAATTGTTTCATACTTAAATAATCTCAAACTTTTTCAACCTTCACGCAATACATGAGCGTGAGCCATGGATATAGCACTATGGGTGGAATAGAATATGATGATGGGGATTGTGTGGAGAAGACAAAAAAGGAGAAAGTCTCACATTGACGAGGATAATCAACAAGCTATGGAGATTGCCATCAATTGATGTCAATATGAGGAGTAGGGATTGCCATGTAACGGATGCACTAGAGCTATAAATGAATGCTCAACAAAAGAAAACTAGTGGGTGTGCATCCAACTTGCTTGCTCACAAAGACCTAGGGCATTTGAGGAAGCCCATCGTAGAATATACAAGCCAAGTTCTATAATGAAAAATTCCCACTAGTATGAAAAAGACAACTTATGAGACTCACTATATGAAAAACATGGTGCTACTTTGAAGCACAATATATGAGACTCACTACATGAAGAACAAGGTGCTACTTTGAAGCACAAGTGTGGGAAAAGAGATAGTAACATCGCTCTTTTTATTTATTTTCTTTTTTTGGCCTTTTTTTTTTTTTTTTTTGGCCTTTTCTTTTTTGTGATTGGGCAATGCTCTAATAATGATGATCATCACACTTCTATTGATTACAACATAAGGATTACAACTTGAAACTAGAACAAGATATGACTTATATGAATGCCTCCTACGGTGTATCGGATGGTGCAATGAATCAAGAGTGACATGTATGAAAATAAAGCATGGTGCCTTTGCCACAAATACGATGTCAACTACATGATCATGCAATGGCAATACGACAAAAGTAAAGTATGTCATGATGATGGTGAACGGAACGGTGGAAAGTTGCATGGCAATATATCTCTAAGGGCTATGGAAATGCCATAATAGGTAGGTATGGTGGCTGTTTTGAGGAAGGTATAGGAGGTTTGTGTGATAGAGCGATCGTATCACGGATTTTGATGCACCGCTAAGTTTGCACCAACTCTCAAGGTGAGAAAGGGAAATGCATGGAAATCAAGAGGCTAGCAAAGGCGGAAAGGTAAAAGTTCAGATAAACCATGGACTCAACATTAGTCAAAAGAACTTATATACTTATTGCAAAAATTTAGAAGTCATCAAAATCAAGTATCATGCCAGATGCTCCTAGGGGATAGATTGATAGGAAAAGACCATCGCCGCTCCCGACCGCCACTCATAAGGATGCACAAGCAGTACACTTCATGTTTCAAATTTGTTACACAACTTTAACCAGACGTGCATGCTACAGGACTTGCTAACTTCAACACAAGCATTCTTTAAATTCATAATCACCCAACTAGCATGACTTTAATATCACTACCTCCATATCTCAAAACAATTATCAAGTATCAAATTTATCATAGCATCCAATTCACTTCCTATGATAGTTTTTATTATACCCAACTTGGATGCCTACCATTCTAGGACCAATTTTATGACCATAGCAAATACCATGCTATTCTAAAAGACTCTCAAAATAATATAAGTGAAGCATGAGAGACTAGCAATTTCTTCAAAATTAGGACACCACCGCGCTAAAAGATATAAGTGAAGCACTAGAGCAAAACTATCAAGCTCAAAAGATATAAGTGAAGCACATAGAGTATTCTAGCAAATTCTAATCAAATAGGCATCTCCCAAAAGTGTGTACAGCAAGGATGATTGTGGTAAACTAAAAATCAAAGACTAATATAATACACGACGCCCAAGCAAAACACTTATCATGTGGTGAATAAAAATATAGCCCCAAGTAAAGTTACCAATGAACGAAGATTAAAGAGGATGCCTTCCGGCATCCCCAAGCTTAGGCTTTTGGCTATTCTTGAATCTCTTGGGGTGCCTTGGTCATCCCCAAGCTTAGGCTCTTGCCACCCTTTATTCCATAGTCCATAAAAGCTTTACCTAAAACTTGAAAACTTCACAACACAAAACTCAACAGAAATCTTATAAGTCTGCGTAGTGAAAGAAAACAAAACCACCACATAAGTTACTGCAATGAACTCATTATTTATTTAATTTGGTGTTAAACCTACTGTATTCCAACTTCTATGGATTATAAACTATTTTATTGGTCATAGATTCATCAAAATAAGCAAACAACACACTAAAAAACAGAATCTGTCAAAACAGAACTGTCTGTAGTAATCTGTAACTAACGAAAACTTCTTGAACTCAAAAATTCAGCCAAAATAGGAAGACCTAGGAAATTTGTTTATTGATCAGCATCAATTGGAATCACTATTTTATCACGTTCTGGTGATTTTTAACAATTATTTGTGTGAGCCGAAAGTTTCTGGAAATTACAGCAAGATCAAATAACTATCATCCATGAAGATCCTATAGGTTTAACTTGGCACAAACACTAATTAAAACATAAAACCACATCTAAACAGAAGGTAGATGGATTATTTATTCCTAAACATAAACAAAAACAAAAACATAAAGAAAATTGGGTTGCCTCTCAACTAGCGCTATCGCTTAACGCCCTAGCTAGGCATAAAAGCGAAGATAGATCTAACGAAAGTGCCATCTTTGACACTAAACTCATAAGTAGCACGATGATAGATTCATAAGGTAATTTAACTTTCTTTCTTGGAAAGTGCTCCATGCCTTTCTTTAATGGAAATTGGAATCTAATATTCCTTCCTTCATATCAATAATCGCACTCAATCGCTCTAAGGAAAGGTCTACCAAGAATAATAGGGCAAGAAAGATTGCAATCTACATCAAGAATGATAAAATCTATGGGCACCAAGTTTCTATTTGCAACAATAAGAACATCATTGATCCTTCCCATAGGCTTTTTAATGGTGGAATCCGCAAGGTGCAAATTTAAAGAACAATCATCAAGATCATGGAAACCTAGAATATCACATAAAGTTTTCGGAATCGTGGAAACACTAGCACGCAAATCACACAAAGCAAAACACTCATAATCTTTAATTCTAATCTTTATAGTAGGTTCCCACTCATCATTAAGTTTTCTAGGTATAGAAACTTCCAAATTAAGTTTTTCATCATAAGATTGCATCAAGGCATCAACAATATGCTTGGTAAAAGCTTTGTTTTGACTATAAGCATGAGGAGAATTAACAACGGCTTGCAAACAAGGAAATACAATCTTTTATAGAGCAATTATCATAATTAAATTCCTTGAAACCGAGATAGTAGGTTCAACATTATTAGAAGTTGAAGATTCTTCAATCTCACTTTTACCAAATTTAACATTAAGATCTAAAGATTCAATTCTTGGGACGCTTAGGCAAAGTTGATTCATCATCAATCCCGAATCATCAAAATTCAAATTGCAAAACATAGATCTAATCGGATACGCATCAATAACTTTAAGATCCTCATCATTATTTTCACGAAACTAGAAGAACACGCTTTTATAAAGCTTTCTTTCTTAGCATGCAATCTAGCTGTTCTTTCCTTGCACTCGCCAATGGAAATTCTCATTACTTTGATAGACTCATTGATATCATGCTTAGGAGAAGAAGATCCAAGTTTAAGAGAATTAACATCAAGTGAAAGTCTATCAACGCTCCTAGCCAATTCATCAACTTTGAGCAATTTTCTTCAAGCAAAGCATTAAAATTCTTTTGAGAGATCATAAATTATTTCACACTATTCTCAAAATCAGAGGGCATCTTATTAAAATTACCATAAGCATTATTGTAGGAATTTCCATAATTATTAGAGGAATTACTAGGGAACGGTCTAGCATTAAAATTTCCGCTATAAGCATTATTTCCAAAACTATTCCTACCAACAAAATTCACATCCATATATTCATTATTATTATCAATCAAGGAAGACAAAGGCATATCATTGGGATCAAGAGGAGTATTTTTAGTAGCAAACATATTCATAAGTTCATCCATCTTCCCACTCAAAACATTGATTTCTTCTATAGCATGCACTTTTTTACTAGAAGATCTTTCGGTGTGCCATTGAGAATAATTAGCCATAATATTATCAAGAAGTTTTGTAGCATCTCCTAATGTGATTTATAAACGTGTTCTCCCGCGCCTCAATCTAAGAGATTTCTAGAAGCAAAGTTCAAACCGCATAAAATTTTTTGTATGATCATCCATAAATTCAAACCATGAGTAGGGCAATTGCGTACATCAATTTCATTCTTTCCCAAGATTGGGCAACATGCTCATGATCAAGTTGTTTAAAATTCATAATATCGCTCCTAAGAGTGATGATCTTAGCGGGAGGAAAATACTTAGAGATAAAAGCATCTTTGCACTTGTTCCAAGAATCAATACTATTCTTAGGCAAAGATGAAAACCAAACTTTAGCACGATCTACAAGTGAAAATGGAAATAACTTCAATTTGACAATATTGTTATCCGTAGATCTTTCTTCTTTTGCATATCACACAAATCAACAAAGTTGTTTAGATGAGTAGCCACATCTTCGCTAGGAAGGTCGGCTAATTGATCTTTCATAACAAGATTCAGAAAGCGGTATTGATTTTACAAGACTCATCATTATTAAGAGGACAACCGAGTACTAAGGAAATCATTATTATTGGTGTTCGAGAGTCACACATTTGGTATTATCTTGTGCCATGGCAACAAGTAATCCAACACACAAGCAAATGTAAAACGGCAAGCTAAAAAGAGAGAAGGGATTGGGCAAGAGAGGGCTAATAAAACGGCAAGGGTGAAGTGGGGAGAGAAAATGAGAGGCAAATGACAAATAATGTAAATGCAAGGAGATGGGTTTGTGATGGGTACTTGGTATGTCTTGACTTGAGCGAAGACCTCCCCGGCAATGGCGCCGTAAATCCTTCTTGCTACGCCTTGAGCTTATGCTGGTTTTCCTCAAGAGGAGGAGGTGATGCAGCAAGTGTAGCATAAGTATTTCCTCAGTTTTGAGAACCAAGTATCAATCCTAAAGAGGAGGCTTCTCAAAATTCCACGCACCTACACAAACAAATATGAGAACTCAAGAATTCAACGCAATGAAGGGGTTGTCAACCTTTCACGGCCACTTCTCTAAAGTGAGATCTAATAAAGATAATATGATAAGATAAATATATTTTTGGTATTTTATAATATAGATGCAAAAAGTAAAGATGCAAATAAAAGTAAATTGGGAGCAAATATGATAAGAGATAGACCCGGAGGCCATAGGTTTCACTAGTGGCTTCTCTCAAGATAGCATAAGTATTACGGTGGTGAACTTGTTCCGCCCAGGCCTCCCTGGCGAACACGACCACGCATTCCGCTCCGACCCAGCCGGTTGGCTCCCCATGAACACGATGACGACGCTGTTTCTCCGCTCCACCCAGCCATGTAATGCATGCGCCGAGAAGCGTTAGAGACCCTCGTTCGTATGTATGTAATGCGGGTCGATTTTCTTTCTTGCACGCCGCCGCTGTACGCACGTACATGCTACGTACGCCTACTACTACACGGCGCCGCTTACATCCACCAAAGATATATGTACGCACACATTCGCCACCGAATGACAACGCCACGTACGCTTCGACGGGTGGGTCCCGACCGCCGTGCACTTCCTTGCGCATAAGATGTAGCTGGTGGGTCCCAGCACAGTGGGGCGAATCGTTTTGGTTTTTTTGCCCGACACTTCCTTGCCGAAGATGTAGCCTGGTGGGTCCCGCAAAGTGGGGCGTAATCTTTTTTTGCCTTGACGACTTACTTGTGTGCGAAGATGTAGTCAGGTCCCAGTGTCGGGGGCGAATCATTTTGTTTTTTTATCGCTTCTAACGCTATGGCGAAGGTGTAGCCTGTGGGTCCCAAAGAGGGGAAACGCTCACTAAATATGGTGGCCCGTCCCATGGGTCCCCGCCGCCGGAGGAATAATTATTTTGCAGTAATAAGGAGGCACTTTGTCATGTCAGGACACAACACGCCTTTCTCCACGATGTACCCACGCTCGATGGAAGCCGCCTGACCATGTTGACCACGCCGCACCGAGACACCAAGGCGATGGATGACGGCAGGCCTAGAAAGGGACGACGCTGGAGCCGGGAAGACGCAAGGGGATGCCCACGCCAGGAGTAACAGGGCTCATAGGTTCATCAAGTGTGAGGCCGCCACGCCGCAGACAGGGGTGTGGGTGAGTAGAGGGATGGCCTCGCCAGCGGTGGGAGTAGTAGGGGTGAGGCCTCCACGCATCGCAGCCGCCACGGGAGGCAGGAGCATGAGGCACCACCGTGCTGGTTTGGGCGGCCGGAGCAAGAAGACCAGAGGTTGAAGAAGCACTCACGCCGTTGGATGGACATCGCACGTCACCGGAGCTAGAATCGCATATTGACAAAGTTGACAAAGCCTCCGCCCTAGTAGGCCCACAAGTCAGCCTGCCACTATACCGGGTCCCACTAATGTGGGGAGTATTCTATTTTTGTGCGTAATAAGGAGGCACTTCATGCATTAAGATATAACTGTGGTCCGAGCTGTCAAAGCCGCCACGGGAGGAGGGAGCAGGCAGTCCCGCCGGCTTGTTTGAGCGGCCGAGCGGTGAAGAGCAGATTGAAGAAGACGACGGCCGTTGGATGGCCATCCAACACCACCGCTAAAGGCCAACCTTTTTTAGGAAAGCCTCAAACTGTGGAAAACAGCATACAACCCATCTGCCATTATTTTTATAATTTACAGCCCATTTGCTAATTCTAAGGTTTTTGGAGCCCATATTCTTTTGTTAGCATTACAGCCCATATCGTGGCCACGGTTAAAAACTTATACTAAATTTTGCATATTTCAAAAGGTCCAACTGTTTTTAATCCCTAAATTTTGACTCACATTCAAACTGATTTTAAAAATAAATGTATATCAATATAAAATCCAACAAATTCTCCACGCATAAAAATTAATGTAATTTAAAATCTCAAATGAAAAAAAGATATTTGAAACTAATCGGTGGTTTGATGTGTTTTAAAATGTACAACCCATTTTTCATTATCGATGGGCATTTTCTCGCCAAATAATGAAAGCTCTCTCATCTTGAAAGATTTGCAGCCCAACAGCCCGACAAAGCGACTTTACTTGGCAAATCACAACAAATGGCTGTGGCCGTGGACCCACTGTCAGCTTCCTCTGTAAAGTATTTCCGATGGAATGTCGTTGACCACATTGACCACGCCACGAGAGCACCAAAGCGGTGGATGATGGCGCAGGCCTAGGAAGGGGACGACGCGGAGCCGGGAAGACGCGTGCGGATGCCCATGGGAGAGGAGTACCAGGGTTCACCGTCGCCATGTGGTGTGAGGTCGCTGCCGCCAGAGGCCTGGCTAGCGGTGGGAGTAGTAGGGGGATGAGGCTCAACGGCAGACATTTGCCACCGGAGGCGTGGAGCAAGCGTCTCCCACGCTGGTTTGGGTGGCTGGTAAGAAGAGCAGCGATTGAAGAAGCAGCAGGACCGCTCGATTCAAATCCAACTTACATCGCCGCTAGAATCGCTTGTTGACTATGTTGAAGCCTCAGACGCCAACGTAGTAGGCCCATTGTGTCAGCCTCCCAACCGTGCGCCTAGATGTCGCGGGAGGAATCATTTTTCAGGTGAATAAGGAGGCAGTTGATTGCGTGCGTGCCAGGCCATGGAGGGAGTAGGGTGGCCGGGAAGCCTGCCCTGCATCACAGCCGGGCCACAAGAGGAGGGAGCAGTAGTCTCCCGGGCGCTTAGTTTAGCGGTGGCCGAGCAGAAGATCAGAGATTGAAGAAGCACGGGGCTAGAATGTGTTCACTGACAAAGCCTTGGCAAACAAGTCAGCCTCAAATCTGTGGCGGTACAGCCCATTTGCTATTATTTTATAATTTTACTCATTTTCTAATTCATATGGAATTTATTGCAGCCCGCTTTCCATTTTTAGAATTGCCGCCATTTTCTCGTCAGATTAGGTCAAAAAATTAACTAAATATGTGGGAAATTTTTGTTGGGGAACGTAAATATTCTTAATCCAAAAATTAATAGCCATACTAAAACAAATTTAAAATAAGTTAGTACTATGTCATGTTAAATCCAATACGATAAGATATAAAGAAAATCTAATATCCCATTTAATGCTTTGAAGATTTGGCAGCCCAGACTTGGAGAAACAATAGGCCTAGCTTGGGTATTCTTCAAAAGAAATATTGGCTACCTATTTTCCCAAAGAACTGTGCATGAGCATTTAGCTTTATTTATTTATTTACTTATTTATGTTTAGGGACCATGAGCATGTACTGGGCCGGATTCATGTGAGAGCGCCCTTCTAGTTAATTATGGGCTTCTATTGGGCCTTCATCAAGGCTGCATGTTATCAACAAGTGGAAAATGTGTTCCATACTAAAATAGTATGAGCTACGTATGGTACGGGCACTAAAGGGATCGAACCTGCAACGATTTCCAAAACATTGTGTTTGTCATTCACAACACATTTATTCAACCAATGATTTAAATATACTACTGATTATGCATTGAAAACAGCAGCAACAACAACCAGGGCTGGGGTGCAATGTACAAGAAGCGGTGCCGTAAGAGTGAAGACGCATTTCTTCCAAACCAAACATCAGCCATCATTACAAAGGGCTACCAAAAAGAACAAGTGTATGCATCAAACTAAATAAAGATCCTACTACACCAAGTGTACGCATCTAACTGCCTGCTAGACATTACTATTTATTAAGTGGAGATTGGTCGACGGCTTGAACTGGGGTGCCGACGGGGAAACTCCACCAAAGAGGTTGAAGTCTGACACTACACTCTCCTACTTTGGGCAGAGCGCAGTGGCACATATATCGGTATGTGCATGCAGAGACGCATGGTATGATGTGTACAACAGTTTTGCTCGATGAACTAAACTGCGCTGCCATCATGATCCTTGCCGCCGGTTATCTCCTCGTTAATCGGATAATTCATTCCGACAAATGAGAGTGTGTGCCAGATTACTTACCAGCCTCCAGCAAAATTCTCAAGGCCCAGAAGTTGGGATCCCGCTCAAAGACCTTGCAGGACTATGATTATTCCATAAACAACACGTCTGCACGTAACGATCATCAATCTTTCACCGTCAGTTCGATCGAGCCGAACCACCTGCAATGCCATGCCGCTTTTCTTGAAAGGTTCTGGGATTAGAAGGGTAGGGACACCAAAGTGCCTACAACATCATATCAAGTTGAGTCAAATAAAAAGGGCTCTTGATTTAGTCAATCTTAAGAACAACATGTTATGAGCATGAATATTTTTTAGTAAATGTTGACAGAATATAAGCAAGCCATCATGATATCATAGGAAAGTAATATCGCCAGAAAGCTGCTTGTAGCGATGATCGAGTAGGCTAGCAATACGCCCAACCATAGAAGGAGTCGACAATAAATGAAGCCCTTGTGTTCAATGGCATCAGAGAACCATGGAGGATGTATGATCCTCATGGACGGCAGATTTATCCACTTACCGCAGTGACCTGATAGGCGACCGCGGTTGAAGAACGCAATTAGCCTCAAATCTTTATAATTCCAGATCTTGTGGGCACTTGGCAGATTACAACCTTGAGCAAATCAAACTTGTATCATGTTGGCTACCGTAAGATTCAGAGTATTCTCGGTCATGTGCCAAAGCAAAGGCGTGTTAATCAAAGGAAGGGGATCAATCGCCGTAGACCTCCACGAGCATCCACTGCCGCGACGATTTCAGCACCATCCAAGACGTGTTCATGCCGACCCAAGACATACCGCATGTAGCCGAGGTCACGGGATCGGATCGCAGTGAAGGGATTGATGCTCGCCACCCTATGATCATTGTGCGATGACACGCTTCAAGATCAAAGGCATCGCAAGCAAGGAGCTGGCTTAAAAGCTCCGCCCAAGGCTTTGAGTAAACGGTACAATTTCGACGAGCACGCCGAGCGAAGCATGGTATGAGATTGTCCACAAAAACAATGAGCTTGATTACTCGTGGGGAGCGAATTCCAGCCACTTTTCTCATGGACGCCGTCGGTTCGCCATTGTTAGCCTTGGGTTTCGGACGAGGGGGAGGCGCTTTAGCGGGATGGAAGCTTGACGAGATTATGTGCGGACAAAGATGGAGAAGTGAATATGTGCTGCGGAAGTGGACAGTGATGATGACTACAGCACGCCGCTTGACTTACGACACATACCAGCAAGCGAGGGTCATATCGATGCTGCATAACTTGCTTGAGTGATCACAAGATGGTACTCCCTACAAGACTTACTACAATACTATGCCCTAGCTTGCTAGAGTAGAGTAGGACTCGCCTACTACTAGCACCGGAGGAGTAGTATATTCTAATCTAAAATAGTTACAAACTTCAATGCCCGATCGTGGAACCATCGAACCATGCTCAAAGACCGTCTACGTGGTGTTTGGACTTATATGCAAAAAAATAGCAAGATGCCTGCATTGCATCAAGACACCATCATCACCAACTCTACTACTATAAAAGGATGGTGGAGGGGTGAGGAGGCGTGTTCACCGGCGGGTGGACGGTGCAACACTATTTGATTTGTTATAAAAATTAGTAGAGATAGAGACATAGGGAGGAGCACAGGTAAGGCCTTATCTGTAAATGAGAGAGGTATCTTTTGTAAAATTGTCATAGTTGGTTTTATATCCGCGATATAGATCGATGTCTATATTACAAGATGGCAGCAAACCATCATCACCAACTCGGTTTTCTATAAGAGATATATATAGATATAGATAGATAGAGACTAGGCGTACTAGTAAGGACACCATCATCGCTTCGTGCTACTCCTGCGCCATTCGCGGGCCGCAACGCCCCTACAGCCACTCCCTCCCGCGCCTCCATTCAAGGGCGCGCCTTGAACTGGGAGCGATCGCGATCGCCGGCAGTACGACTTCACCGACGATGACTTCTTCCCCAACCTCTCAAACTCTTCCTCAACGACATGGGCGATAACTCAACGCCAACGTGCTGCTTCCCGCTGTAACCGTATGTGTTTCTTCCTTCCTGTTCGAAATCGTAGAATTCTATGTTTCTACTCAGATCCTACTACTATGCTAGTCCACATGATTAGTTTCATCTCCGTTAGAGCCATGATTTATTTTGTGCTTATTCGATTAAATCTCGTAGTAACTTGCTCACATATTCAATCGGGCGCAACGCCCCTACAGCCACTCCCGTTTCATGGACGACGGTCGATGCCTCCAAGGAGCCCTTCGCCCACCGCTATGAGTGCCCGATGCCGCTTTTGTGGCTCGGCCATGACATGGTGCATCACCACGGATGCGGCAATGTCACCGCTGGCCCTTCGCGGAGAACATCAAGTATGACACGTGCTACCGCTCACCATGCCGGAGTCGCCGGAGGATCACGCCACCGCTAGTCTCGGTGAGGACGCAGCATCTTCCTTCTTGATCGGGCACCGGGCGAGGTTCGCGAGCCGCCGCCTGCCTTTGTAGCGCGCCGTATGCCGCCGCTGACGCCGATAATCGACACGGGCGATGTACGGTGCAAGGTCAATGTTACTACCCTCCGGTCGCGGGCGGCGAACCGCCTCATCGGACAGACTGGAATCTAGGAGCGGGACTATGCCGCCAATGTGGACTTGAAAACCCATGGCATCTGCTCTATCCTTTACCCGCCGACCGGTGCACGGGACCAAGGAGGTTCACCGACATACGCATTATCAAGTGCACTTAGAAAACATGTAGTGTGGGCGCTATGGCCCGTGTCTTTGCCGCTTGATTCTCGAAGCTTGTCGTTAAACTTGAGTGGCTTTCACCGCATCCTTCCTTTGAACTGCTTCCTCTTAGTGAGCTGATGCAAGACTTTGGGTTTCATTTGATAATGGAACCGGAGGAGCCTCCTCGTTTTCTAAAAAAATATGCATTATCAAGTTAAATGTTGATCATTAGTCTTCGCCAATGTAACTGTCTAAGCATGTGGAGACTTCCATGCGTGATCTTGCTCTATTGGAGTATCATGCGATGAATAAAAGTGTATCCGCTTATGGTTTAGTCTAGAATCTTCCATGTATGAATTTTTACTACAAGATCGTGAAAGACTTATGATGAACCATTTCTTACATCTCCTTCCCTTGCAAGTCATCCTGATTTAATCCCTCCGCCTAGGTGTGTATAAGGGCATGGTTAATATTACTTAATAGTATAGCCAATCAGAGCCAACATGTATAACAATCGATACTCAAAACTAATTTAAAGATCATTTCTGCAAAGCACAATAAGTGTTATTTCTTCACAAGTTTTGGATGCAAAGTTGAACAGTTGAAGCTTTTGTTTGCAAAAGATACCTTTTATCTATTTCACCCGATGTTTGTGAGCTCTAGAGATGAGATAATATCCAAGAAACCTATCGACACTAAGCATACATGAGATGACCCCACATCCTTTACAAAATAAACAACTCCCGATCAATGCATTTCACTCTTCTGCAACGACGGCACCTTACATTACTATAGATTAGTACGACCAAAAATTGAACTAACATTATATATAGTACGATAAATATCGATGCATGTCACCTAAAATTATATCATTCAAAACTATGTTCAAATACTGAATCCAACGATATAGTTTTGTTGACATGCACTAACATTTTGTCAGCTTAAATCTTCAACAAATTCAATGGGGACTAATAAACCACGACCGATGTAGTACAAGTGTAGAGGGCGGCGCTGCACGGGAGTCTCACCTCTCACTCGTGGGCGCCGGCAAAGAAGCCATATCACAAAACCCAACCACTCCCAAGAATAAATGGCCGGTAAAATAAACGGACAAGCAACCATCACATCCTCCGCCTTTTTTGCATTTCATCTCTGCATTTACTTTCTCCGTTCATTTCCCATGTTTCGATCCCTAGCTACTACTCCTAGGCCGGTTCTTTTGGCTTTCCCAGCTTTTCCCACAAGACTAGTCAAGGAGAGTAATAATAACACCATTTATTTGGGCTTCTAAACTACTACTCCGCCCTGGTTTATTCCTCACCATTGTAATTTGTGCTAAATTTTGACCAAAGATTTAACTGATAAAATGTTACTCAAAACACTTAGGCGCTGTGCATCTAGGTGTGTAAGTCATCTTACTAAACCAAATAATCTAAACACTTAGGCGCCGTGCATTAACTTCTACCTCGCTTTCTTGTTTCTTGACATATCAACCAATAAGAGATAAAGAGTGCATGCTTTAATGACTTGAGATATCAAACACGACATGCAAAGGGTTAGTTCATTGCATGTACTATTAATTAGCAAATAAACATTAACGCTTTCTGTTTTCTCCTCTTCCTTGTCACTGCGGCATGAAATAACCACGAGAAGGAAGCTAAAGTAAACAATCAAACGAGCATTTTTGCATTTGTTTTGCATCGAATCGTTTCATTAAGCTTGACTAGTGCTGTTTTTTCCACTCTTTACAAAAACCGTGATCGTGAATGTTCAAACATGCATTTGCACGCACATAAGTAATAGTAGTACTCCGCCTAGGTGTAAGTCTTCCTCCTTCTTGGTCACCCGGCACAACCAAAGATGACTTATTGACCTGGACGGAGGGAGTAGCACACCGTAGCATATATCAAGAGAGACGTAGTCCGATAGTATATAGTAAAGTTTGTGCTATATGCACGCATTTGCAAAATGCGTAATAACACAACGCTTCCAAACTATCCCTTTACATACTTAATTAAGGACGCTTAAAAATTCCTGAACGCTCGATTTATCATTTGCCCCAAAACTAATGAGATCGCCATTAAACAAAAATTATACTCCTCCTAAAGCCACGACGCCGCAGGAGCGCTGGCGGCGCCGCCACGAGTGCCCCGGTGCGCGGACGTTTCCCCAGCGCCGACACAACGCCTTCTTCCCAGCCTCGCAACTCGCGAGGTGATGATTGGCGCTTGCCGCGGGCGAGAGCGATCTCACCGGTGGTGATCCGCGCCAAGGTACTCCTCCTGGTGGAAGCGCGGCACCGTCCACGCATCGCCAAGCGTAGATGAGGCGCTTGGGCCCGACCGCACTCGTATGCCGGCACGACGCCCTCCCACCCTCACGGCTCCTCGCACGAGCCTTCGCCAAAGAACCAATTGCTTGACTCTCTGGACGACATAGATCTCCCGAAGCTTGTTGCACGTGCGCTTTCTTCCTCGCCTTCTTCTCCGCCTATTTTGGCGCACCGCCGAGGCAAAGCCTCCCACAAGGCGACATCCATTTTCCAAAGCTCCTCAAGGTCGGGGGCTCGGCGGCGCGGCGTTTCCCTCAGCGGGAGCCGACGCTGCCCTCCGACGCTGCGGCGGCGAGATTGAGAACGCCGACCACCTCGACACGTCACAGGCGAGGAGCGGAACACCGACGATCTCCTCGACTAGTGGCGCGAGGAACGGAACGGCGACGCTGCTGCGCCGGGCGAGGAGCGGAACACCGGCCCTCCTCGACTAGTGGCGGCGAGGAACGAACGGTGACGCGCTGTCACAGCGGGCGAGGAGCGGAACATCACGGCCCTCCTCGACTAGTGGCGGCGAGGAACGGAAAGGCGACACAGGACCATCCGCTGTGCAGCGAGGCTTAGGCTTGAGAGGGGAGATGCCATGGTGGTCCACGGAGAGGGAGGGGAGGAGATAGCGATGAACATGAATGTGAGGGGAGAAGATATGACAGTCGTGGGAGGCGCAGATTTATAGCGAGCAATGGCACACCCACGTAAGATATGGACAGAAGGTAATCGATTTAATCGACGTCCAGCTGGGCCATTGACATGTGGGCCAAGACACCCGCTGGGCCCGTATGTCGCGACCCAATGCAACTGGGTTAAGTAAAGCTACCGGGCATATTTGTTGGAGTAAATTACGGGGAGCTAAGGGTTGAAATATTGCTGGTCACAACGGATTGGACGAGCGTGGGGAGAGAGTCATGCATGCAGATTTTTCACACGGGTGGAGGGTGTAACCACGAGGGAGAAGGAGAGTTTAGGCATATTGTTTCCACACATGGAGAGGAAGATTTGGAGACGAACAGCTTCCTGCAGTATGGGGAACAGCATAATAAGTCATCTTGCATGCCAGCTAGGTATAGTCTCAAGTCATTAAAAATACACGCCCCACACATGTTCATATTTCAAGGTGCACTAAATTATTGCATGCATGATTAAGGGCCATATCATGGTGATATTCTTATCATACACGGAATAGCAAACATGCTAATGTGGCAAAGAATTAAAGAAGAGAGGGGGTTAGACTAACTAGTGTTCATGCATGCATTGGTAAACACATTTTTGGTGAAGAACGACAACATTAGTTGAGTACTTTTGCAGACTTCAAAACTATTCCACCGCCTACTATCTTGCTAAGAGTAGGTGAAATTTTTGAGTCGAGCCCTTTAAACTAGAAGGAGGTAGTGGTACTCTAATAGCTAGGTGTAAGTCATCTTACTAAAACCAAATAATCCCAAAACACGAGGGCGCTGTGCATTAACTTCACCGCTTCTTGTTTCTTGACATATCAACCAATAAGAGTGAGGTGTGCATGCTTTAATGACCCGAGACTATCAAACATGACATCCAAGGTTAGTTCATTGCATGCAATATTTAATTAGCAAATAAACATTAATGTCTCTCATTTTCCCTCCTCCTTGGTCATGTGCACAGCCTAAGATGACTTACTCACCTAGACGGAGGGAGTATCAACATTCACAATGTCAAATCAATATTTTTACACTCATTATAAAACGTAGTTCTTATACTCATTATAATCAGATTGTAGATATTGATATTTTTAGTATAAATTTGGTCGTGGATTTCATTGATGCCTCACAAAGCATGGAGGAAGCGGAGCTTAGGGCTTGCATTGCCGGCCTCTACATAGGTATTTCTGTTCATAATCCTGTAATTTTAGAGATTGATTGCGCTTTTGTGGTAGCGCTCTTGCATCGGGGACTATGACAGGTCCGCGTGGACTCAAGATGAAAGCGTTGAGCATCTCTAAGTTGATCACAATCTTCAATTTGCCACCGTCACATGTAACAAAGTAATCAAGTTCGCAAAGTTCAAAGGAGTCACCATCAAGATGAAGCCACGGGAACGAGGAAGACCTACTAAGGATCACTCTCACCTATTTTCTAGTTAACCCGAATCTCGAGGGCTAGATTCATCTTGGGTAGGTTTGTAACATCCCAAATTTTCAATTTGGAATGTTATACATTAGATCATCACTGCATATCATATTTTATTTGCATTTTTGTTTGATCCTATAAATTCTACGCAACTCAAGGACCCGCGGAGAGAGTTGGGGATTTCATTATTTTCATATTTGAGTTTTCTCAAATTTTGAAAAGAGGATCGCTTGATTTTAATTATTTCTCTTGAATATTTTATAAAAATAAAAGAGAGAGGATAAAATGACTTCCAAAAAATAAACAAATATCGAGATTTAATATTAAAATCAAATAGGATTTTTATTCGAGTTTTTCGCTATTTTATTTGAATTAGGGAAAATATGCATTTTTAAAATTGCATTTTAGGCCCAAATAAATGTTCACCTTGTCAGCCAATTTTTAAAGGACGGTAAAATGTATTTCGATTTTTGAGTCCGCTTTTGTATTTCTTTTTCTTTTTCCGCATGTCAATTATTTAAAACAGAGAAACCGACTGGTCAGACTAGCGGACTACCGGCTTTATAAGCCGCCGAGCCGCCCAAGGCCCACGCCAAGAGCCCACCAAGGTCTCGCCACCCCAAACTCCTAACCCTAGCTCACAGAACTGGCCGCCACCACCAGTCGCCACCAAGCCGCCACCCCGCCGACTCCACCTCCACTGTCTAAGCCGCCAGAGGTAGCCGCCGCCACGCCTGTTTACGCAAGAAAACCGAACGGTTTTTTCTCTAAACCCTAGATCCTTCTTATTTAGATCCGTTCGGTTTATTTTTTTAGTTATTTAGTGAACGCCGTTCATAGGTTCGCTTTAATGAATGGTTTTCACCGCTTAGTCCAAAACAGTAACGCTCGTCGTTAGCTCGTTAGTCGCTTTTTCCTTTTCTCGATTATCCGCATTATTTTTATCGTGATTTATGATCCGATTTTCGCTTTTAGTTTAACATTTCGCTTGTTTATCGGAATCAAGCATTCAAGCGCCTAGAGTTTCGTGGTCGAAGCCCTTCTTCGCTTAACCAACTTAAACAAGATTTTGCTATCAGAAAATTTGACTTTAGTCCAGATTAGTAAACGCTTGTTTCTTCGCCGCTTTGAGTTTTGTTGCTTCGCTTGATTTGATTTTTTTGCAAACCGAGTTCTTAAGTTGAACTTTCTGTTAGATCTCTTATTTGATTTTTACCGTGCCTTGCTCGATTGCTTATTGTATGCTTGTTTGTTTCATAGAGTACCCGAGTGTGAAGCGTGCGCTACGGTCTCTAGGTTTCATGATCATCAGCACCGCAAGTAACACTTTGATCATACCTCTTTCATACCTAGTTTTATTGCATTAGATCAATCCTCAAACAATTGCATGGTTAGGATCTAATTTAAATTGTGGGTTTGTGAAGTAGATGAGGTAGTACCTATTCACCTGTTTACTATCAAACCTTGGGAGTTACTTCTATGTTGCTTATACTGCTATGCTATGCTCGTAGACGTGGAGTGGGTTTGAGTGTATTCATGATAGATGTGAGTATTGTTAATTAATGGTTAACTTAAGCTGGCAACTTTAATACACATCCGGGTGGATTGAGGCACTGGGAATTCAAAGGATTGCCTGTATTTTTGAACCTGGGTACCGTAGATTCTCCTATGGACCGCCACCTGTGCTCAAAGAGATCATAAGATTATTCATGCTAGAAACTTCCGTGTAGCCACATGCCAATATCGGCTTTGTTACAGTTGAGTGTTGTGGGAAACTTTTCCATGATGGGCTAGCGATGTAGCGGATTGTAGGTGTACAGCTCATCTATCGGTTAAAGGGACCTCTTTGAAAGATCGTGTCTCGGTCATCCGCTTCTCAAACATCATGTAGTGCGAAATCAAACGGAGGAGATCGAGTCTGTGGTGAAAAGTGCACAAACCTCCGCAGAGTGTAGAAACTAATCATGGTTAGCCGTGTCCCCGTTATGGACGCCTTGAGTATCTAGTTTCTTGATTATCATGTGGATCTCATCACTCTTATATAATTTGATTGGGTTTAATGATGATGCTTAATTGGGATTGAGTTGGTGAACTTTCTCAATGTTTAACAACCACCATGATAGTTAAACAAATATTTACTCCTTTGTTGTAGGAAAAATTGGCTTTTCGCAAAACATATTAACCATACACCTCCACCAGCCATATATGCATATAGTGATAGCTTTATTCTGTTCATTACTCTCTTGTGTTACATTGCCAGATATTCCATGTGCTGGCCTGCTTTCGGGCTGCAACGTATCATGTTGTGCATTTTCGTATCACTTTAGTAAGGAGCCTTAGGTCGTGGTCTTTCACCTGATGCCCTTGGAGTTGATGGACTCACTTTATCTTCCAAGCCTTCCGCCGTTATCGTATTAGATGGCCTTAAGCCATATCCATTGAAATAAGTTCTCTTTGAGACATTCGATGCAATAAGTGTGTGATTGCTACTCGTTATAAATCCTTCAAGCACCGTGCATGTCAAGATTACCGATCCAGGATGACACTTATGCACGTAGATCGACTGCTTGAGGTCCGGTCGCTACAAGATGGTATCGTAGCACACGCTGATTGTAGGACACCCACCACTAAGCTAAAGCCTTAGATCACTACTCTTCTCAATTTCTAACTCCTCCATTTTCTACTCTTTAGGATGCGGATGCAAGGATCAAGTTCATGCAACCGATGAAGACACCCCATTTGGACGCCACTTGAAGGAAGTTACTAGGTCACCGAACATCGGAATACCTAGCTTCACCGGACTTACAATGTCACTTTACTAGAAGAGGAGCGCTGGATGATCCAAGTTCAAGTTCCAGAAGGACATTCACGCCACTACTAAGCCCATAGAGTTTTCCTTTATGCACCAACCTCGAGTCTAGGAAAGAGTATGGCAGCTCACATCACCGTGGACGATTGGAGAAGTTTATCATCGATCTCAAGGATACTATCTACCAGATTTGTGGGCGCCGAGATAAGCAATGGGAGATGATCACACCAGAAGGATAGATCGATTGCAGCTTTCATCCAGAGTTAAACCAGCACATTCGACGCTAGGAGAACCGTGTGCGCAGCCATGATGAATTGAAGAAGGCGCCGACAAGGATCACGAATCGAGGAAGAACTCAAGGCTACACGCCAAGATTATATGGAGGAAATCGTCGACTAGTGGAGAAGAATGACGACTTGACAAAGAAGCTAGGAGTTTTTATGGGAGACCCAGGCTAGGAGGAGAAGACGATTCCACTTGCCCGAGAACTACATCATCATCGATGACACCGACTCGGACCTCGATGATAGCGATGATGACTATGTTGATGAAGCTGGAGCAGTATATCATGGAGTCTTCAACCCATCAATTTTTCTAGTCCACCACCATATTAGTAGTAGTATTCCACCATATATATAGTATAGTCCAATCACTTTTGTAACGATAGTTCTAGACCGAGTGTATGCCCTTTATTTGATTTGATTGAGTGATATGTTTGTGTTTGTCTCATGTGCACATGGGTAGTGTTTTCCCCAGACCTCATTCTACTATGTTTTCTCATGTTTTCTAAATCCAGCAGATGCCTCGAGACGCGACAATGTATTTGCTTTCCGCCGAGCTCACCTGGGCTGATCCAGCAGAGAATGCATTGATGCATACTAGTCCGTAATCGAACCAGGGAACAACAACAACAACCCACCACCACCACCACCAGCTGATCACTTAGCCCGTTTTCTTAGGCTGAATCCACGGTGTTCTCTAGCACCGAGCCGATTGTTGTAGATGATTGGCCCAAGATTGAAAGGGAGTTGACTACTATGAAGCACAGATGCGGAGAGAGTGCATTTTGCCTACATCAGCTTGATGGTCCCGCAAAGATCATGGTGGGAGAATTTCATAGTCACTTACCCCATTGACACCGTGACATGGGACTAGTTCCGTATGCTTTTCAGACCGCCCATGTATCAAGAGGAGCTATGGCCATGAAGAAGCGTGAGTTTAACAACTTAGGCCAAGGAGGCGACCAGCCAAGATGTGGATGACTTTAGTAAGCTAGCACGTTATGCCCTGATGATGTTGCTACAGGATGCAGCTAAGAAGGAGAAGTTTCGAAGGACTGAATGATGAGCTGAGCATGCAGTTGATGGTGGCAAATTTAACTACTAGGAGTTGGTGATAGAGATCTCATGCTTGAAGGGAAGCAAAGAGATTGACAACGACAAGAGGAAGTATGGACAAGGGAAGTATAATTGAGCTCGCAGAGACCCCTGCTTTCACCCGAACTCGTGGAGGACTTGTTCATAACCATGGAGGCACACTACATGGAGGAAGTTCACAACTATAGTGGCCCCAAGAATGGGAATGGTAATGGAGGAAGTAGCGACGTAACTGCTCCAACCCGCAACACCGCCAACACTAAAAAAAAAGACACATTCATGACATTTTGGGTCGAACGGATTTTTTTCTCATTACATATGACACTTTCTATGATGATAATTGTGACAAAACCCGCATCATCATAGATGTGGTGGACTCTACTTATGACAAAAATCATGATGAAATGGGCTTTTCGGGCGGGCCGGAGACGCAGCTGCATGACATTCTTTGGGCCCATGACGGAAAAACCATGGTAGAAGCGAGGGGAGGAAAATTTCGGGAGTTGCGTTACGCGGAGGTCGGGGCGGTTACGCGCTTTCTTTCTTGTACGTACGCTGCGGTGTGTGAGGCGCTGGTTCTAATCAACCCGAAAGGACAGACCGCAGGCTACGCGTTATCGAACCCGAGCGATCGATCGATGGCTGTTAATCGAACCCGATGGAGAGATTCTTCACTATCGCCGGCCGAAGTCGATCGATGCTGCCTATGGGAGGAACAAAGGAGCGCTGCGGGGGGGTTGATGAACAAGGAGCGGTGGCGCTGCCTGGATGAACATGAACCCGTGGTGTGGAGGGCTGGATGAACGTGAGACGGTGGAGGGGTGGTCGTGGAGGGGTGGCTGTGGAGGGGTGGTTGAACAGACCGTGGTGGAGAGTGGATGAACAGAGACGATGGAGGGGTGCCCGTGGAGGGGTGGTTGAACAAGAGTCGTGGAGTAGCGCGCGGGTGGAGGCGGATGAACAGAGCCTGGAGGCCGGAGGAGGTCGACGGTAGCCCGTGGAGGCCGGAGGAGGTCGACGGAGATGAAACAGATCCCTGGAGTCCCGCTTATGCACGCCACACCTCCCCCTCCCTGCTGATCAGAGAAGGCCCAACACAAGTCCGCTTGTCTGCTTTATGTATGCCACACCCTCCCGATCAACAGACTCCCTGCTTCGACCGTAGGAGGTCCGCTTCTGCTTATGGCACGCCACACCCCTCCCGGATCAACAGACCCCTGCTTCGACCGTAGGGAGGCACGTCCGCTTGCGGCACGCCAGCCCTCCCGATCAAAGGGACTTCAACGTGGCCGGTCGAACACAAGGCCGCTTCTCCGCCAGCGGCACGCCAGCCTCGCTTCCATCGCTTGTTCCGCCCAGGCCTCCCTGGCGAACACGACCACGCATTCCGCTCCGACCCAGCCGGTTGGCTCCCCATGAACACGATGACGACGCTGTTTCTCCGCTCCACCCAGCCATGTAATGCATGCGCCGAGAAGCGTTAGAGACCCTCGTTCGTATGTATGTAATGCGGGTCGATTTTCTTTCTTGCACGCCGCCGCTGTACGCACGTACATGCTACGTACGCCTACTACTACACGGCGCCGCTTACATCCACCAAAGATATATGTACGCACACATTCGCCACCGAATGACAACGCCACGTACGCTTCGACGGGTGGGTCCCGACCGCCGTGCACTTCCTTGCGCATAAGATGTAGCTGGTGGGTCCCAGCACAGTGGGGCGAATCGTTTTGGTTTTTTTGCCCGACACTTCCTTGCCGAAGATGTAGCCTGGTGGGTCCCGCAAAGTGGGGCGTAATCTTTTTTTGCCTTGACGACTTACTTGTGTGCGAAGATGTAGTCAGGTCCCAGTGTCGGGGGCGAATCATTTTGTTTTTTTATCGCTTCTAACGCTATGGCGAAGGTGTAGCCTGTGGGTCCCAAAGAGGGGAAACGCTCACTAAATATGGTGGCCCGTCCCATGGGTCCCCGCCGCCGGAGGAATAATTATTTTGCAGTAATAAGGAGGCACTTTGTCATGTCAGGACACAACACGCCTTTCTCCACGATGTACCCACGCTCGATGGAAGCCGCCTGACCATGTTGACCACGCCGCACCGAGACACCAAGGCGATGGATGACGGCAGGCCTAGAAAGGGACGACGCTGGAGCCGGGAAGACGCAAGGGGATGCCCACGCCAGGAGTAACAGGGCTCATAGGTTCATCAAGTGTGAGGCCGCCACGCCGCAGACAGGGGTGTGGGTGAGTAGAGGGATGGCCTCGCCAGCGGTGGGAGTAGTAGGGGTGAGGCCTCCACGCATCGCAGCCGCCACGGGAGGCAGGAGCATGAGGCACCACCGTGCTGGTTTGGGCGGCCGGAGCAAGAAGACCAGAGGTTGAAGAAGCACTCACGCCGTTGGATGGACATCGCACGTCACCGGAGCTAGAATCGCATATTGACAAAGTTGACAAAGCCTCCGCCCTAGTAGGCCCACAAGTCAGCCTGCCACTATACCGGGTCCCACTAATGTGGGGAGTATTCTATTTTTGTGCGTAATAAGGAGGCACTTCATGCATTAAGATATAACTGTGGTCCGAGCTGTCAAAGCCGCCACGGGAGGAGGGAGCAGGCAGTCCCGCCGGCTTGTTTGAGCGGCCGAGCGGTGAAGAGCAGATTGAAGAAGACGACGGCCGTTGGATGGCCATCCAACACCACCGCTAAAGGCCAACCTTTTTTAGGAAAGCCTCAAACTGTGGAAAACAGCATACAACCCATCTGCCATTATTTTTATAATTTACAGCCCATTTGCTAATTCTAAGGTTTTTGGAGCCCATATTCTTTTGTTAGCATTACAGCCCATATCGTGGCCACGGTTAAAAACTTATACTAAATTTTGCATATTTCAAAAGGTCCAACTGTTTTTAATCCCTAAATTTTGACTCACATTCAAACTGATTTTAAAAATAAATGTATATCAATATAAAATCCAACAAATTCTCCACGCATAAAAATTAATGTAATTTAAAATCTCAAATGAAAAAAAGATATTTGAAACTAATCGGTGGTTTGATGTGTTTTAAAATGTACAACCCATTTTTCATTATCGATGGGCATTTTCTCGCCAAATAATGAAAGCTCTCTCATCTTGAAAGATTTGCAGCCCAACAGCCCGACAAAGCGACTTTACTTGGCAAATCACAACAAATGGCTGTGGCCGTGGACCCACTGTCAGCTTCCTCTGTAAAGTATTTCCGATGGAATGTCGTTGACCACATTGACCACGCCACGAGAGCACCAAAGCGGTGGATGATGGCGCAGGCCTAGGAAGGGGACGACGCGGAGCCGGGAAGACGCGTGCGGATGCCCATGGGAGAGGAGTACCAGGGTTCACCGTCGCCATGTGGTGTGAGGTCGCTGCCGCCAGAGGCCTGGCTAGCGGTGGGAGTAGTAGGGGGATGAGGCTCAACGGCAGACATTTGCCACCGGAGGCGTGGAGCAAGCGTCTCCCACGCTGGTTTGGGTGGCTGGTAAGAAGAGCAGCGATTGAAGAAGCAGCAGGACCGCTCGATTCAAATCCAACTTACATCGCCGCTAGAATCGCTTGTTGACTATGTTGAAGCCTCAGACGCCAACGTAGTAGGCCCATTGTGTCAGCCTCCCAACCGTGCGCCTAGATGTCGCGGGAGGAATCATTTTTCAGGTGAATAAGGAGGCAGTTGATTGCGTGCGTGCCAGGCCATGGAGGGAGTAGGGTGGCCGGGAAGCCTGCCCTGCATCACAGCCGGGCCACAAGAGGAGGGAGCAGTAGTCTCCCGGGCGCTTAGTTTAGCGGTGGCCGAGCAGAAGATCAGAGATTGAAGAAGCACGGGGCTAGAATGTGTTCACTGACAAAGCCTTGGCAAACAAGTCAGCCTCAAATCTGTGGCGGTACAGCCCATTTGCTATTATTTTATAATTTTACTCATTTTCTAATTCATATGGAATTTATTGCAGCCCGCTTTCCATTTTTAGAATTGCCGCCATTTTCTCGTCAGATTAGGTCAAAAAATTAACTAAATATGTGGGAAATTTTTGTTGGGGAACGTAAATATTCTTAATCCAAAAATTAATAGCCATACTAAAACAAATTTAAAATAAGTTAGTACTATGTCATGTTAAATCCAATACGATAAGATATAAAGAAAATCTAATATCCCATTTAATGCTTTGAAGATTTGGCAGCCCAGACTTGGAGAAACAATAGGCCTAGCTTGGGTATTCTTCAAAAGAAATATTGGCTACCTATTTTCCCAAAGAACTGTGCATGAGCATTTAGCTTTATTTATTTATTTACTTATTTATGTTTAGGGACCATGAGCATGTACTGGGCCGGATTCATGTGAGAGCGCCCTTCTAGTTAATTATGGGCTTCTATTGGGCCTTCATCAAGGCTGCATGTTATCAACAAGTGGAAAATGTGTTCCATACTAAAATAGTATGAGCTACGTATGGTACGGGCACTAAAGGGATCGAACCTGCAACGATTTCCAAAACATTGTGTTTGTCATTCACAACACATTTATTCAACCAATGATTTAAATATACTACTGATTATGCATTGAAAACAGCAGCAACAACAACCAGGGCTGGGGTGCAATGTACAAGAAGCGGTGCCGTAAGAGTGAAGACGCATTTCTTCCAAACCAAACATCAGCCATCATTACAAAGGGCTACCAAAAAGAACAAGTGTATGCATCAAACTAAATAAAGATCCTACTACACCAAGTGTACGCATCTAACTGCCTGCTAGACATTACTATTTATTAAGTGGAGATTGGTCGACGGCTTGAACTGGGGTGCCGACGGGGAAACTCCACCAAAGAGGTTGAAGTCTGACACTACACTCTCCTACTTTGGGCAGAGCGCAGTGGCACATATATCGGTATGTGCATGCAGAGACGCATGGTATGATGTGTACAACAGTTTTGCTCGATGAACTAAACTGCGCTGCCATCATGATCCTTGCCGCCGGTTATCTCCTCGTTAATCGGATAATTCATTCCGACAAATGAGAGTGTGTGCCAGATTACTTACCAGCCTCCAGCAAAATTCTCAAGGCCCAGAAGTTGGGATCCCGCTCAAAGACCTTGCAGGACTATGATTATTCCATAAACAACACGTCTGCACGTAACGATCATCAATCTTTCACCGTCAGTTCGATCGAGCCGAACCACCTGCAATGCCATGCCGCTTTTCTTGAAAGGTTCTGGGATTAGAAGGGTAGGGACACCAAAGTGCCTACAACATCATATCAAGTTGAGTCAAATAAAAAGGGCTCTTGATTTAGTCAATCTTAAGAACAACATGTTATGAGCATGAATATTTTTTAGTAAATGTTGACAGAATATAAGCAAGCCATCATGATATCATAGGAAAGTAATATCGCCAGAAAGCTGCTTGTAGCGATGATCGAGTAGGCTAGCAATACGCCCAACCATAGAAGGAGTCGACAATAAATGAAGCCCTTGTGTTCAATGGCATCAGAGAACCATGGAGGATGTATGATCCTCATGGACGGCAGATTTATCCACTTACCGCAGTGACCTGATAGGCGACCGCGGTTGAAGAACGCAATTAGCCTCAAATCTTTATAATTCCAGATCTTGTGGGCACTTGGCAGATTACAACCTTGAGCAAATCAAACTTGTATCATGTTGGCTACCGTAAGATTCAGAGTATTCTCGGTCATGTGCCAAAGCAAAGGCGTGTTAATCAAAGGAAGGGGATCAATCGCCGTAGACCTCCACGAGCATCCACTGCCGCGACGATTTCAGCACCATCCAAGACGTGTTCATGCCGACCCAAGACATACCGCATGTAGCCGAGGTCACGGGATCGGATCGCAGTGAAGGGATTGATGCTCGCCACCCTATGATCATTGTGCGATGACACGCTTCAAGATCAAAGGCATCGCAAGCAAGGAGCTGGCTTAAAAGCTCCGCCCAAGGCTTTGAGTAAACGGTACAATTTCGACGAGCACGCCGAGCGAAGCATGGTATGAGATTGTCCACAAAAACAATGAGCTTGATTACTCGTGGGGAGCGAATTCCAGCCACTTTTCTCATGGACGCCGTCGGTTCGCCATTGTTAGCCTTGGGTTTCGGACGAGGGGGAGGCGCTTTAGCGGGATGGAAGCTTGACGAGATTATGTGCGGACAAAGATGGAGAAGTGAATATGTGCTGCGGAAGTGGACAGTGATGATGACTACAGCACGCCGCTTGACTTACGACACATACCAGCAAGCGAGGGTCATATCGATGCTGCATAACTTGCTTGAGTGATCACAAGATGGTACTCCCTACAAGACTTACTACAATACTATGCCCTAGCTTGCTAGAGTAGAGTAGGACTCGCCTACTACTAGCACCGGAGGAGTAGTATATTCTAATCTAAAATAGTTACAAACTTCAATGCCCGATCGTGGAACCATCGAACCATGCTCAAAGACCGTCTACGTGGTGTTTGGACTTATATGCAAAAAAATAGCAAGATGCCTGCATTGCATCAAGACACCATCATCACCAACTCTACTACTATAAAAGGATGGTGGAGGGGTGAGGAGGCGTGTTCACCGGCGGGTGGACGGTGCAACACTATTTGATTTGTTATAAAAATTAGTAGAGATAGAGACATAGGGAGGAGCACAGGTAAGGCCTTATCTGTAAATGAGAGAGGTATCTTTTGTAAAATTGTCATAGTTGGTTTTATATCCGCGATATAGATCGATGTCTATATTACAAGATGGCAGCAAACCATCATCACCAACTCGGTTTTCTATAAGAGATATATATAGATATAGATAGATAGAGACTAGGCGTACTAGTAAGGACACCATCATCGCTTCGTGCTACTCCTGCGCCATTCGCGGGCCGCAACGCCCCTACAGCCACTCCCTCCCGCGCCTCCATTCAAGGGCGCGCCTTGAACTGGGAGCGATCGCGATCGCCGGCAGTACGACTTCACCGACGATGACTTCTTCCCCAACCTCTCAAACTCTTCCTCAACGACATGGGCGATAACTCAACGCCAACGTGCTGCTTCCCGCTGTAACCGTATGTGTTTCTTCCTTCCTGTTCGAAATCGTAGAATTCTATGTTTCTACTCAGATCCTACTACTATGCTAGTCCACATGATTAGTTTCATCTCCGTTAGAGCCATGATTTATTTTGTGCTTATTCGATTAAATCTCGTAGTAACTTGCTCACATATTCAATCGGGCGCAACGCCCCTACAGCCACTCCCGTTTCATGGACGACGGTCGATGCCTCCAAGGAGCCCTTCGCCCACCGCTATGAGTGCCCGATGCCGCTTTTGTGGCTCGGCCATGACATGGTGCATCACCACGGATGCGGCAATGTCACCGCTGGCCCTTCGCGGAGAACATCAAGTATGACACGTGCTACCGCTCACCATGCCGGAGTCGCCGGAGGATCACGCCACCGCTAGTCTCGGTGAGGACGCAGCATCTTCCTTCTTGATCGGGCACCGGGCGAGGTTCGCGAGCCGCCGCCTGCCTTTGTAGCGCGCCGTATGCCGCCGCTGACGCCGATAATCGACACGGGCGATGTACGGTGCAAGGTCAATGTTACTACCCTCCGGTCGCGGGCGGCGAACCGCCTCATCGGACAGACTGGAATCTAGGAGCGGGACTATGCCGCCAATGTGGACTTGAAAACCCATGGCATCTGCTCTATCCTTTACCCGCCGACCGGTGCACGGGACCAAGGAGGTTCACCGACATACGCATTATCAAGTGCACTTAGAAAACATGTAGTGTGGGCGCTATGGCCCGTGTCTTTGCCGCTTGATTCTCGAAGCTTGTCGTTAAACTTGAGTGGCTTTCACCGCATCCTTCCTTTGAACTGCTTCCTCTTAGTGAGCTGATGCAAGACTTTGGGTTTCATTTGATAATGGAACCGGAGGAGCCTCCTCGTTTTCTAAAAAAATATGCATTATCAAGTTAAATGTTGATCATTAGTCTTCGCCAATGTAACTGTCTAAGCATGTGGAGACTTCCATGCGTGATCTTGCTCTATTGGAGTATCATGCGATGAATAAAAGTGTATCCGCTTATGGTTTAGTCTAGAATCTTCCATGTATGAATTTTTACTACAAGATCGTGAAAGACTTATGATGAACCATTTCTTACATCTCCTTCCCTTGCAAGTCATCCTGATTTAATCCCTCCGCCTAGGTGTGTATAAGGGCATGGTTAATATTACTTAATAGTATAGCCAATCAGAGCCAACATGTATAACAATCGATACTCAAAACTAATTTAAAGATCATTTCTGCAAAGCACAATAAGTGTTATTTCTTCACAAGTTTTGGATGCAAAGTTGAACAGTTGAAGCTTTTGTTTGCAAAAGATACCTTTTATCTATTTCACCCGATGTTTGTGAGCTCTAGAGATGAGATAATATCCAAGAAACCTATCGACACTAAGCATACATGAGATGACCCCACATCCTTTACAAAATAAACAACTCCCGATCAATGCATTTCACTCTTCTGCAACGACGGCACCTTACATTACTATAGATTAGTACGACCAAAAATTGAACTAACATTATATATAGTACGATAAATATCGATGCATGTCACCTAAAATTATATCATTCAAAACTATGTTCAAATACTGAATCCAACGATATAGTTTTGTTGACATGCACTAACATTTTGTCAGCTTAAATCTTCAACAAATTCAATGGGGACTAATAAACCACGACCGATGTAGTACAAGTGTAGAGGGCGGCGCTGCACGGGAGTCTCACCTCTCACTCGTGGGCGCCGGCAAAGAAGCCATATCACAAAACCCAACCACTCCCAAGAATAAATGGCCGGTAAAATAAACGGACAAGCAACCATCACATCCTCCGCCTTTTTTGCATTTCATCTCTGCATTTACTTTCTCCGTTCATTTCCCATGTTTCGATCCCTAGCTACTACTCCTAGGCCGGTTCTTTTGGCTTTCCCAGCTTTTCCCACAAGACTAGTCAAGGAGAGTAATAATAACACCATTTATTTGGGCTTCTAAACTACTACTCCGCCCTGGTTTATTCCTCACCATTGTAATTTGTGCTAAATTTTGACCAAAGATTTAACTGATAAAATGTTACTCAAAACACTTAGGCGCTGTGCATCTAGGTGTGTAAGTCATCTTACTAAACCAAATAATCTAAACACTTAGGCGCCGTGCATTAACTTCTACCTCGCTTTCTTGTTTCTTGACATATCAACCAATAAGAGATAAAGAGTGCATGCTTTAATGACTTGAGATATCAAACACGACATGCAAAGGGTTAGTTCATTGCATGTACTATTAATTAGCAAATAAACATTAACGCTTTCTGTTTTCTCCTCTTCCTTGTCACTGCGGCATGAAATAACCACGAGAAGGAAGCTAAAGTAAACAATCAAACGAGCATTTTTGCATTTGTTTTGCATCGAATCGTTTCATTAAGCTTGACTAGTGCTGTTTTTTCCACTCTTTACAAAAACCGTGATCGTGAATGTTCAAACATGCATTTGCACGCACATAAGTAATAGTAGTACTCCGCCTAGGTGTAAGTCTTCCTCCTTCTTGGTCACCCGGCACAACCAAAGATGACTTATTGACCTGGACGGAGGGAGTAGCACACCGTAGCATATATCAAGAGAGACGTAGTCCGATAGTATATAGTAAAGTTTGTGCTATATGCACGCATTTGCAAAATGCGTAATAACACAACGCTTCCAAACTATCCCTTTACATACTTAATTAAGGACGCTTAAAAATTCCTGAACGCTCGATTTATCATTTGCCCCAAAACTAATGAGATCGCCATTAAACAAAAATTATACTCCTCCTAAAGCCACGACGCCGCAGGAGCGCTGGCGGCGCCGCCACGAGTGCCCCGGTGCGCGGACGTTTCCCCAGCGCCGACACAACGCCTTCTTCCCAGCCTCGCAACTCGCGAGGTGATGATTGGCGCTTGCCGCGGGCGAGAGCGATCTCACCGGTGGTGATCCGCGCCAAGGTACTCCTCCTGGTGGAAGCGCGGCACCGTCCACGCATCGCCAAGCGTAGATGAGGCGCTTGGGCCCGACCGCACTCGTATGCCGGCACGACGCCCTCCCACCCTCACGGCTCCTCGCACGAGCCTTCGCCAAAGAACCAATTGCTTGACTCTCTGGACGACATAGATCTCCCGAAGCTTGTTGCACGTGCGCTTTCTTCCTCGCCTTCTTCTCCGCCTATTTTGGCGCACCGCCGAGGCAAAGCCTCCCACAAGGCGACATCCATTTTCCAAAGCTCCTCAAGGTCGGGGGCTCGGCGGCGCGGCGTTTCCCTCAGCGGGAGCCGACGCTGCCCTCCGACGCTGCGGCGGCGAGATTGAGAACGCCGACCACCTCGACACGTCACAGGCGAGGAGCGGAACACCGACGATCTCCTCGACTAGTGGCGCGAGGAACGGAACGGCGACGCTGCTGCGCCGGGCGAGGAGCGGAACACCGGCCCTCCTCGACTAGTGGCGGCGAGGAACGAACGGTGACGCGCTGTCACAGCGGGCGAGGAGCGGAACATCACGGCCCTCCTCGACTAGTGGCGGCGAGGAACGGAAAGGCGACACAGGACCATCCGCTGTGCAGCGAGGCTTAGGCTTGAGAGGGGAGATGCCATGGTGGTCCACGGAGAGGGAGGGGAGGAGATAGCGATGAACATGAATGTGAGGGGAGAAGATATGACAGTCGTGGGAGGCGCAGATTTATAGCGAGCAATGGCACACCCACGTAAGATATGGACAGAAGGTAATCGATTTAATCGACGTCCAGCTGGGCCATTGACATGTGGGCCAAGACACCCGCTGGGCCCGTATGTCGCGACCCAATGCAACTGGGTTAAGTAAAGCTACCGGGCATATTTGTTGGAGTAAATTACGGGGAGCTAAGGGTTGAAATATTGCTGGTCACAACGGATTGGACGAGCGTGGGGAGAGAGTCATGCATGCAGATTTTTCACACGGGTGGAGGGTGTAACCACGAGGGAGAAGGAGAGTTTAGGCATATTGTTTCCACACATGGAGAGGAAGATTTGGAGACGAACAGCTTCCTGCAGTATGGGGAACAGCATAATAAGTCATCTTGCATGCCAGCTAGGTATAGTCTCAAGTCATTAAAAATACACGCCCCACACATGTTCATATTTCAAGGTGCACTAAATTATTGCATGCATGATTAAGGGCCATATCATGGTGATATTCTTATCATACACGGAATAGCAAACATGCTAATGTGGCAAAGAATTAAAGAAGAGAGGGGGTTAGACTAACTAGTGTTCATGCATGCATTGGTAAACACATTTTTGGTGAAGAACGACAACATTAGTTGAGTACTTTTGCAGACTTCAAAACTATTCCACCGCCTACTATCTTGCTAAGAGTAGGTGAAATTTTTGAGTCGAGCCCTTTAAACTAGAAGGAGGTAGTGGTACTCTAATAGCTAGGTGTAAGTCATCTTACTAAAACCAAATAATCCCAAAACACGAGGGCGCTGTGCATTAACTTCACCGCTTCTTGTTTCTTGACATATCAACCAATAAGAGTGAGGTGTGCATGCTTTAATGACCCGAGACTATCAAACATGACATCCAAGGTTAGTTCATTGCATGCAATATTTAATTAGCAAATAAACATTAATGTCTCTCATTTTCCCTCCTCCTTGGTCATGTGCACAGCCTAAGATGACTTACTCACCTAGACGGAGGGAGTATCAACATTCACAATGTCAAATCAATATTTTTACACTCATTATAAAACGTAGTTCTTATACTCATTATAATCAGATTGTAGATATTGATATTTTTAGTATAAATTTGGTCGTGGATTTCATTGATGCCTCACAAAGCATGGAGGAAGCGGAGCTTAGGGCTTGCATTGCCGGCCTCTACATAGGTATTTCTGTTCATAATCCTGTAATTTTAGAGATTGATTGCGCTTTTGTGGTAGCGCTCTTGCATCGGGGACTATGACAGGTCCGCGTGGACTCAAGATGAAAGCGTTGAGCATCTCTAAGTTGATCACAATCTTCAATTCCGGAGGCGGAGCAGCGGTCTCCCGGGTTTTGGGCGGCCGGCAAGAAGGCAGCGATTGAAGAAGCAAGGACCGCTGATTCAAATCCAACGATCGCTGCTAGAATCGTTTGTTGACTAAGTTGAGCTTCCATGGGAAGGCCAACGTAGAGGCCCACGTGTCAGCCTCCCAACCGTGCGCCCAGATGTCGGGGAGGAATCATTTTTCGCAAATAAGGAGGCAGATTGAAAGGGGCCAGCAGAGGGAGTAGGGTGGGCCGGGAGCCTGCCGATCACAGTGGCCACAAGAGGAGGGAGGCAGTTCCGCGGCGCTAGTTTAGGCGGCCGGAGCAGGAAGATCGAGATTGAAGAAGCACGGGCAGAATCGCGTGTTCACCGACAAAGCCTTGCAAACAAGCAGCCTCAAATCTGTGGCAGGCAGCCCATTTGCTATTATTTTATAATTTTACTCATTTTCTAATTCATATGGAATTTATTGCACCGCTTTCCATTTTTAGAATTCGTTTTCTCGTCAAGACAGGTCAAAAATTAACTAAATATGTGGGAAAATTTTTGGAATAAATATTCTTAATCCAAAATTAATAGCCATACTAAAACAAATTTAAAAATAAGTTAGTACTATGTCATGTTAAATCCAATGAAATACGATAAGATATCCTGAAGAACAAAATTAAAAAACTAATATCCCATTTGCTCATCTTGAAAGATTTGAGCCCAAGAATTTGGAGAAAACAAATAGGCCTAGCTTGGGTATTCTTCAAAAAGAAATACGGCTACCTATTTTCCCAAAGAACTGGTGCATGAGCATTTAGCTTTATTTATTTACTTATTTATGTTTAGGGACCATGAGCATGTACCGGGCCGATTCATGTGAGAGCCGCCCTTCCAGTTAATTATGGGCTTCTATTGGGCCTTCATCAGGGCTGCATGTTATCAACAAGTGGAAAATGTGTTCGCATTTAAAATAGTATGAGCTACGCAACGGGCACTAAAGGATCGAACCGCAACGACTTCCAAAACATTGTGTTTGTCGCTCTAACAACACATTTATATTCAACCAATGATTAAATATACTACTGATTGTACATTGAAAACAGCAGCAGAAGAACTGGGCTGGGGTGCAATTAAAGAAGGGCCGTAAGAGTGAAGACGCAGCCTTCTTCCAAACCAAACATCAGCCATCATTACAAAAGGGCTACCAAAAAGAACAAGTGTATGCATCAAACTAAATAAAGATCCTACTACACCAAGTGTAACGATCTAACTAACTGCCTCGGCTTAGACGTTACTATTTATTAAGTGTGGAGATTGGCGACGGCTTGAACCAGATGGGTGCCCGAGGGAAACTCCAGCCAAAGGTCAAGTCCGAATTATAACTCTCTCCTACTTTGGGCTGCGAGCGCGGCACATATCGGTATGGTGCATGCGAGACGCATGGTATTGTATACACAATTTTGCTCGATGAACGAAACCGGCTGCCATCATGATCCTTGCCGCCGGTTATCTCCCGTTAATCGGATAATTCAGTCCGACAAACAAGAGCGGTGCTTTACTTACCAGCCTCCAAAAAATTTCAAGGCCCGAGAAGCGGATCCTCTCAAAGACCTTGCAAAGGATCGTGATTGTATTCCGCAAACAACACGTCTGCAAGGCGAACGATCATCAATCTTTCGCCGCTCGATCGAGCCAGAACCACCGCAACTGCCATGCCGCTTTTCTTTGAAAGGTTTGGGATTAGGAAGGGTAGGGACACCAGCGCCTACAACATCATATCAAGTTGAGTCAAATAAAAAGGGCTCTTGATTTAGTCAATCTTAAGAACAACATGTTATGAGCATGAAATTTTTTCAAGAAATGTTGACAGTAATATAAGCAAGCCATCATGATATCATAGGAAAGTAACATACGCTGTAACAGCCGCTTGTAGCGATGATCGAGTAGGCCAGCAATACGCCCAGCCATAGAAGGAGTCGACAAAGTAAATGAAGCCCTTGTGTTCAATGGCATCGAGAACCATGGAGGATGTATGATCTCGCTGATGGACGTGCAGATTTATCCACTTACCGCAAAGTGACTGCCGATAGGCGAGACCGCGGTTGAAGAACGCAATTAGCCTGAAATCTTTATAATTCCAGATCTTGTGGGCACTTGGCAGATTACAACCTTGAGCAAATCAAACTTGGTATCATGTTGGCTACGTAAGATTCGAGTATTCTGGGTCATGTGCCAAAGCAAAGGCAAAGTGTTAATCGAAGGAAGGGGATCAATCGCCGGTGTAGACCTCCACGAGCATCCAGCCTGCCGCGACTCGACGAGCACCATCCAAGACGTGTTCATGCCGACCCAAGACATACCGCTAATGTAGCCGAGGCTGACGGGATCGGATCGCAGTGAAGGGGGTTGATGCTCGCCACCCCACGATCGTTATGCGCGTGACACGCCGCTTCAAGATCAGCGGCATCGCAAGCAAGGAGCTGGCTTAAAAGCTCCGCCCGAGGGCTTTGAGTAAACGGTACAGCCCTCGACGAGCACGCCAAGAGCGGCATGGTATCGAGATTGTCCACACGCCAAACAATGAGCTTGATTACCTCGTGGGGAGCGAATTCCAGCCACTCTTTCGGGACGCTGCTCGGTTCTGCCATTGTTAGTGCTTGGTTTCGGACGAGGGGGAGGCGCTTTAGCGGGATGGAAGTTGGACGAGATTATGTGGACAAAGATGGAGAAGCTAATATGTGCTGTGGAAGTGGAAGTGATGATGACTACAAGACCGCTTGACTTATTTAGACACATACCAAGAGCGAGGGTCATATCGATGCCGCATAACTTGCTTGAGTGATCACAAGATCGGTACTCCCTACAAGTACCTACTACAGTACTATGCCCTAGCTTGTTAGAGTAGAGTAGTAGAGTAGGACTCTGCCTACTACTAGCACCGGAGGAGTAGTATATTCTAATCTAAAATATTTACAAACTTCGATGCCCGATCATGGAACACTACGAACCATGCTCAAAGACCGGGTCTACCGTGGTGTTTGGACTTATATGCAAAAAATAGCAAGATCCCCTGCATTGCACGACACACCATCATCACCAACTCGGTTTTTTCTCTACTCCTACTCCTATAAAAGACTCATTGGTGATGATGGAGGCGAGGAGGCGGTTCAGCAAGGCAGCAAATGACGCATGAAAGCACTATTCGATTTGTTATAAAAAAGTACTTGTAGAGATAGAGACATAGGAGGAGCATCGAGGTAAGGCCTTATCTCAGAATGTGGAGAGAGGTGCGGTATCTTTTGTAAAATTGTCATAGTTGGTTTTATATCCGCCGATATAGATCGACGGTCTATATTACAAGATGGCAGGCAAACCATCATCACCAACTCGGTTTTCTATAAGAGTAGATATATATAGATATAGATAGATAGAGACTAGGGAGTACTAGTAAGGACACCATCTATCGCTTCATGTGCTACTCCTCCCCATTCGGCGGCCGAACGCCCCTACAGCCACTCCTCCTGCGCCCATTCGGGCGCTGTTGAAATCTGGGAGCGACTCGCTGCCGGCAGCCACGACTTCACCGACGCATTTCTTTCCCCAACCTCGCAACCTCTTCCTCAACGACATGGGCGAAACTCAACGCCAACGGTGCTGCCTCCCATTGCACCGTATGTGTTTCGTCTTCCTGCTCGAAATCGGGTAGAATTCATGTTTCTACTTAATCCTACTACTATGCTAGTCCACATGATTAGTTTCATCTCTTATAGCCCATGATTTATTTTGTGCTTATTCGATTAAATCTTGTAGTAACTTGCTCACATATTCAATGCGCAACGCCCCTACAGCCACTCCCTGCTTCATGGACGGCCTGGTCGATGCCTCCAAGGAGCCCTTCATCCATCGCTATGAGTGCCCGATGCGCTTTTGTGGCTCGCCGGACATGGTGCATCACCACGGATGCGCGGTCATCTGGCCCTTGGCGGAGAACATCAAGTACGACACGTCCGTTCACCATGCCGGAGTCGCTGGAGGATCACCGCCGCTAGTCTCGGAGGAGGACGCAGCTCTTCCTCTTGATCTGGGCACCGGCGAGGCCAAGGGTCGCCGCCTTTCTTTGTAGCGGCCTGGCGGCCCGACGCTAACATCGAACACGAGGCAGATGTACGGTGCAAGGTCAATGTTACTACCCTCCGGTCACGGGCGGCTAAACCGCCTCATCGGACAGACTTGGAATCTGAGGACTGGGACTATCCCGCCAATGTGGACTTGGAAAACCCATGGCATCCGTTCATCCTTTACCCGCCGACCTGCACGGGACTCCAAGGAGGTTCACCGACATACGCATTATCAAGTGCACTTAGAAAAATTAGTGTGTGTGTGGGCGCTTATGGCCGTGGTCTTGCCGCTTTTGATTCTCGTAGTTGTCGTTAAACTTGAGTGGCTTTCGCCGCAGTCCTTCCTTTGAACTGCTCCTCTCAAGGAGCTGATGTAAGACACTTTTGGTTTATTTGATAATGGAACCGGAGGAGCCTCCGTTCTAAAAAATACGCATTATCAAGTTAAATGTTGATCATTAGTTTCGCCAATGTAATCCGCTGTCTAAGCATGTGGAGACTTCCATGCAGGATCTTGCTCTATTGGAGTATCGCGATGAATAAAAGTGTATCCGTTATGGTTTAGTCTAGAATCTTCCATGTATGAATTTTTACTAAGATCGGTGAAAGACTTACGATGAACCATTTCTTACATCTCCTCCGCCCCTTGCAAGTCATCCGATTTAATCCCTCCATCTAGGTGTATAAGGCATGGTTAATATTACTTAATAGTATAGCCAATCGTTGACTATAAGAAAGTGCCATGTCATCTGTAGCCAACATGTATAACAATCGATACTCAAAAACTAATTTTAAAGATCATTTCTTGCAAAGCACAATAAGTGTTATTTCTTCACAAGTTTTGGATGCAAGTTGAATAGTTGAACGCTTTTGTTTGCAAAAGATACCTTTTATCTATTTCACCCGGATGTTTGTGAGCTCTAGAGATGAGATAATATCCAAGAAACCTATCGAACCTTACACATGAGATGACCCCACATCCTTTGTCAAAATAAACAACTCCCGATCAATGCATTTCACTTTTGCAACGACGGGCACCTTACTACTATAGATTAGTACGACCAA
>JAHIAM010006403.1:0-34189 GCA_021605205.1 Aegilops longissima | reverse complement strand
GCTGGGAAGGCTTATAATATGGTAGCAAAATGGTTAGCAATAATCAATTCGAGAGATGCAAAGTTGAATAAGCGCTCAACGACGGTCTTGTCTTGGTCCTAGGCTGAACCGTGCTAGAGGCGCGAGCCTAGAACACTAACAAAATCACGGCGCTGCGGAAACAACGGAAAAGCACACTCTGGAATTTTTTTTTCGCTCTTTTTTTTTGCTTTTTTTTTTTTTGCTGCTTTTTTTTTTTTTGCGAAAAATAACTATAATGGCGAGTGTCTCAAAACTCTTCCAGTCAAACCGACGGGATGGGCACGAAATTTTTTTTTCGACCAAAAATTTTTTTTTCGATTGCCGGACCCAAAAACTGAAGCGGGTCAAAAAACTTTCTATAACGGCGTCGTCTCAATCCACTTAGAAACACTTAAAAACAGGATAGCCAGAAAATTTTTCGACAAGTGCGTTTTCGGAAAATTTTGGGCCTAAACGGAGGGTGGTTTCCAGAAACCTACTCCGGCAGGGAAAACACAAATCGGAAACTAGATGGATCTCGAAAACAAACCTAATATGAGAAGAACTCGGATTGGTGGTGGATATATGGTTATGGATACGGATTGGTGGTGGTATATGGATACGGATTGGTGGTGGTATATGGATACGGATTGGTGGTGGTATATGGATACGGATTCAGAGCGGTGGCGGATAAGCAATGGTGGTAGATGGCAAGGCGATGATGATGGTGCGGCGGCGTGACAACTTATGACCGAACTCGAAACTCTAAAAGACTAGACTCTAAGACCAGCAACTTGACACGGCGATGCAACCGCAAATTCAACAAAGCAAAACCCTAAAAAGATTATGCAAAGGCTCAGATTGGTTCGGATATGATGAACTAACCTAATTTTTTTTTGTGCGGCTTTTTCGTGGACTTTAGGTATGAAGAACAGACTCGATCTAATCTCTGAAAACTGTAAAATCTCACCGAGCAACCTGAAAATCTGATACCACTTGATAGAGGCTAAGGTGTCCCGATGTTTCGATGAGATGGTGGCTATCGTTTACGTGGGAGTCGACCTTGGCGATCCGACTACGATCGTCGAGACGTCGGCGCCTTAGCAATCGCTAAACCAACTTCCGAGGGTTATTGACCACGCCGAACACGATCAACGACCACGAGGGCCTGTTTCCTGCGAGCAAGCGAAGAACAAGCAAGAAACTGAGATTGCAATCTGGATATTGCGAATATAAGATGAAAGCTTTATTGATCAAGGTGGGGTTACTGTGGCGCTTTATGCAGTCGTTGAACACAAGCGAAATGCTGCGAAGTTGCAGCTATGGCGAACTTTTAATCTAAACAAAACCCAAGGTCTAAGCGGTGCCCTAAGGGCTGTATATATGGAGGAAGAGGGGGAATTTCGTGGCCCTTGGTGGAGGGGTCCAAATCAACCCTAACTCTTGTTTCCCCACACATCGGACTCTAAAACAGCCTATACTTAAGTATTTCGAAATTACATGGGCCTGGCCCACTAATAAGGTGACGCAGCACCTAGAATAGCCTCGGGGCGACATTTATGAAGTAGCATCTTGTATATTTCGTCCAAGGCTTCATGCACCCATTATGGTGGCTTCAAAGTCTGAAATCATCACTTGTAACTCCGTTCTTGTTCCCCTTAGCATGGCATTATCTCCATGCTTGTTCTTGCTCAATGTCCATCCTTCTCCAAGCTAGGGCCTTCATTTGTAAGCAAAACAAATGTATCCAATTTAGGCAGCATCATATTCTCATGAACATTAGAATCATTACCAAGAAACGAAAGTACCTGATAATTTAATTGGCGTGCGCGAGCTCTAGTAATTGGTCCAGTATATGTAGCAGTAGGGGCTGTGGGTGTAACAATGGTATTGATGTCCTCATCAGCTCATGTTTAGGTGAGAGAGCCTTTGCTCATCCACTTGGTTACTTCTCCTTCGAGATCAGGACCTCTCCGGAGAAGATCCCCCAAGCGGATTCAAGACCCCCTCCTAGGGTGGACCCCATCAAGACCTCCTCTCGGAGAAGATCGGCTACTCGTGTATCTTTACCTTTATTGTTCTTGAATCTTGTGCCACTCTATGTGTTCATCGATCTAGCACTTGTGTGATTGTTTTCTTGTCGGTTGAGTGAATTCCCTCTCGTTTTCCCCGTGTTTCCCTCTTGTTCTTCCGCGTTTTCCTCGTGTCTCCCCGTAGGATCTGCTCCAACGTGAAAGATCGCTCCTGTAGGGTTCCGCCCTACATCACGGCCCGTCGCCCGGACATCCGGCCTCCCCTGCCTGCGTGCAGTGCATCCGGGCCGAGGCCCTTGTACCCCTTCGCCCCCTAGACTATATATACTCCATCCCCTTCCTCTTTCGAAGGTTAGTGTTGATTTAGCTCATTAGATAGAGCTTCGCTCATCCATCGGATCTCCTCCTCGTGAGAGACCGCGGCCCCTCTTCGGAGAAGATCCACCTTGGATTCAAGACCCCCTCTTGGGTGGCCCCCATCAAGACCTCCTCACGGAGAAGAACGGCTACCGTTTGTATCGTCCTTTGTTGACCTTGAATCATGTATCTCCCTTTGTGTTCATCGATCTAGCATTTGTGTGACCGATTCCTTGTTGGTTGAGTGTTTTCCCTCGTTCCTCCACGTGTTTCCCTCTTGTTCTTCCGGGTGTCCAACGTGAAAGATCGTCTACGTAGGGTTCCGCCGTACATCATCATGGTATCATGAGCCACGTTGATCACGTTTTTGGAGCCCCTACCCCTCTTTTTCTAGCTTGATTTTGTTGATTTCGTCCTAAATCCGAAAATCCCCACCAAAAATAGCCCCGAATTTTTTTTTGTGATTTGTTAGTTTTGATGATGTTTTGTTGATTTTGATCCATGGATTTGCTTGGTTTCGAGTGGATCTAGCATTTCCCAAGTTTCCCACTTTCCATCCACGAAATCTCTCAATTTTGACCTTGAAATCATGAATTTTACCCCAATTCAAAATTTCCGCTTCAAACGAGATCGGGATTAAATCGGGCGGACATCCGGACCTCAGGCGGACATCCGAACCATCCGGCGGACATCCGACTAAGCCGGACATCCGGGCCCTGGAGCAACAAATCTGCACGGTTCTGGACATACACCCCCGGAAATCCGGCCCGAGCCCCGGATATCCGGCCCCTGGGATTTCAGTTTTTTCCGTTTCACCGTTTTGTCCATAACTAATTCATCCGGAGTCCGATTTTCGCGTTCTTTAGCTTGTTTCGAAGCTATTGACATCCCCCTTCCCATAAAAATACTACCATCACCATTTGACTCCATCATATTTTGTGAACTTTGGCATCTTTGCCTAGGGCTTCCACCACATCCTCCGCATAACCACCACCGACTTCCGCAACCTAACCAATTTTGTTCCCCTTTGCATTTGAGGTTGTTTGAGTTGTGATTCGAGTCTGCTAAGGTGTTTAGGCTACTTAGGGAAGATTACCTCTTCATCTACCACCACCACCACTTCCACATAACCTTGCCCACCATACACTTTCGACAACCCAACTTAACCCAATAGTTGTTTGAGCTTGTTTGAGTTGTGGCTTGTGTCTCCTAAGGTGTTTCGGCTACTTAGGGACGACAACTTCAACTCCAACACGTGTATAGCCCATCATTCCACTTCCGCATTGCCAAGTGCAAACCACCACCGCATTCCCGCTACCATCATTTTGACATTTGACGTTTGAGATTTTGAGTTCGCGGTTTTTCCGTTTCCTAAGGTGTTTCGGCTACTTAGGGACGAGTCTCCATCATCTTGGTGTCTACATCAAGAACACCGCTACTCATCATCGCCGGACGGTAACCTCCATATCATCTTGGTATCGTGGTATCCCTCCATTGTATATTCCCCTTGCCATTGCATTGTTAACCCCTAGCCTTACTTTTGCGTTACTTGCCTATCGAGACTAGCCATTTGAGTATTGCCGGCAACGTTACTTGTGCACATTAGTGACCATACCTTCCATTACATACCATACCATATCATATTGGTATCATATCATCCATTGTGTCTCAAGTTTGTTCCCGCATATACACAATTGCTATCTTGGTTTGTGCATTGTGCAAAAGTGGCCATAGAGAAAAAAAAATAAGCTTTTAAGCAAAGAAAGAAAGAGAGCAAAGAGCTTGTAAGCAAGTGCCATAGCATCATAACCACATTACACATAAGATTGTCATATCCGATCATCTTGGATCATCTTGAGAGAAACACCGGGAACCATACATACATAGCATACTTGGGATAGAAGTTTATCCATTTTGCATCTTATAGGTTGTGCACAAGTGTCGTATCCGCCTATTGAGCAATCGTGCTAGCGTCTCTCTTGAGTTGTGCAACACGAGCGTTTTGGTGGATTCCACATTTTTGGCTCATTCCTTGGTTGCACGGCCCCATTTATCTATCCGTGTGTGTGTTTCCGTGTACCTTTCATTGCTAGTGGTCTACTTGTTTCGCTTGCAAATTTGTGAATCTCTTGCTAACATTATTGACTCTTGCTAACATTTTGCATCAAATTTTTGTGCCACTATCCTCACCAAGCTCCTCCATAAGCTTTACTTGTGTAGGTGTGAGAACCGACAAGGATTGGTACCAATAGTGCTATTTCATTGTCCGCATTTGAGTGAACTTGATTCATTTTCAACATCGGTCAAGGTACATTGGTATAAGTTCTTCTCTTTCTCCACTCATATTTGCTTGAGTCTTGTGATGGATAGGCAAGGCATTTCATCTCCGGTCTACAACAACAACGGCGGCGTGAACAACTACATCACCAAAGCGTCTATCTTGAGCTACAACGACAAGTGCAAGGCACACAATCAAGATTGCGAGGCGCGCCGAGAACATCTCCATCGACATTCATCACTCCGAAGCAAGGAGAAGGGACTACTTCGACAAGAAGCTTGCCGCACATAAAGAGGAGCAAGATGCAAGGATGGAGGAGATTCGGCCTTGATCAAGTCTTCTTCCCTTCGTCATCCTCAAAGGCGGCGACATTCAAGCCACAAGTCTTGAGCGCAAAGCGACGCAAGTGCAAATCGTCCTCGTCCACATCTACATGGCGACCACCATCACGTTCGTGATCAACATCGTCATGAAGGGCAAGTCACCTCAAGCATCATGTGCTGTGACGACGAACTCCAAGGAGCTCAAGCACGACAACGACATCATCATCATGAAGATGCTCCTGGCGCAAATGCACAAGTCCCAAGAAGCCCTACTTCACGCCAAGTCGAGCTACATAAGCACAAGAGAAGACCGCGAGGCGACCACCACCAAGGCGGCGCTACGGCTACATCAACCACTTGGCATCTTAGCCAAGTGTTCTCAAAACATCTTCGCCTTTGGACGTCGGCATCTTCGCCTACTTCCCGTGTACACCTACATCGACTTCATCAAGTCCAAGGCGACTACCTCTGACGAGGCGACACTTCCATCTTGAAGCCCTCAAGGAAGATGGCGAGCATGGGAAATTCCCTTCGGTCATGGAGGCGAGCTATGAGGTGCCACATCATATGGGCCTCTCACACCAAGGCGGTGACAAGGCAGTCGAGCAAGGGCCATCCCCTTGACCACGGCGATGGCCTGAACCTCTTCAACAACTTGAAGGCGACGCCCACTTTGGACTCATACTCCGAGTCAAGCTACGCGACCAGCGCATGGAGACATTGCACCTACATCTCTCCGGCACCCACATATGTCGAGATGCCCCAATTGCCATGTGAGGAGAGCCACCATCCCATGAGTGACATGGTGACTCCACCATACGTGACATTGAGAGCATTTCCTATGAGAGGATGAGTGTGACCACCACTAGCCCCACACATGAGAGCACGCCACACATCCTATGTGAGGTTGGCGCCATTTGAGTGACTCCACCCACCATACAGTGAGAGCATCATATTGAGAGTGAGTGAGCCACAACACTTCGTGAGTGAGGTAGTTGACACGGCATGTGAGGCCACTATGATTCCTAACAATTAACCTCTACTCCTAGTGTGTTTTCTTCTTTGGTGCTAGGTCTCCTACATGGCGACATGCTTATCCTTGATGAGTCCATCCCTACATTGGAGCAGCGATGGCCATGGTGGGCGATGATGCACCCCCACATGGTTCCATCAAGATGAAGGCGACAACGAGGCGATCTTCAACACCTCACCTACAACACATGAGCGGCGCTCCAAAGGTAACATAGGTGATGGTGCTTCTCTTGTCCCACTAGTGGACTCTCTTACCATCGATTGCTCCCATGATGTTGACCCACCTATTACCATGCTTCATGCTAGTGAAACTTCTTCATGCCTTGACTTACCTATTTATGATGAATATGATGATGAGCATGTTGAGTTGCCTAGTTGTGATGCCATGCTTCATAGGATATCTTGTGAAAATTCTATTGGTCACTTCATGTTTGACAATCCATTGACCTTGTCATATGCTATGAGTGAGATCTCCCATATTGCATAATTTCAATCTCAACATAGTAACTATGCATGCCCCATTAAAATCAATCCTATTTGCACTTATGGCATAGATGACGAGATGATGGTCATCGGCTTTTGCTTCTCTTGTGATGATATTGCCATGCTTCCTTTACATGATTTGTGCAATTCATCTACTATGTCATGCCATGATCACATTGAACCAAATATGCTTTGTTTTGGATGTTGTCAATATTCTCCACATGATGTTTCTACTCTTGCTCATGAGGAGACCCCCATAGTTTCCTCATACATGTTTGGAGATTTTGATTCATCCCATCCTTTGCATGATTCCCATAATTGCGTGCACCTTATGCATTCCATGGATAACAATGCTCTAGATATTTCTCATGATGCATTACACAATTTGAGTCTCCATTATGCTATACATAACAACAAACCTATCATGATGGATGACATGTTTCTATATCATGCATCTCATTTATTTGAGCATTGGCTATTTTGGGCTCACCGACACACGCACGTATGCATCATGATTGATGATGCGTACATCTACCACGCACACACAATTTTTCCTTTGTCTTTGTTTTGTGTAGGTACTCACGTATACTCGTCAACTTCTCAATCCCATGAGTTGACGAAACGAGCTCTTGAGAGCAATGATGCTTGGGGATCCCGTGGACTATCCTTACCACCGCTCCCTTCGCGCAAGGACTACGCACATCTCTTCTACTTGGCTCTCACACGGCTATGGGCTATTTACCACTTGTCACCTTATGCTCATTTTACCGTGTTCACATTGCATGCTATGCTTGCTCCTATGCCTTTGCCATGCAATTGTGACCCTTGCTTGCATTTACCCATGATACACCATTATGATATTCCTATGTGTATTTGCATGCTTGGTGGAGACCCTTGTTGCTATTGCCATATTTATCATGTGCCCCATGTTATTGATGCTTGTTGTGTTGGGAGAGTCATGATGCCCCATTACTATTTACACATGGCCTCTCGCCAATACATTCATGCCATTCTACTCATATCTTGCTTTCATACTTGTGCTATGTCATGTGCATTATTCATGCCCACTATTTGCACACACGACATGCTTGTCATGATTCCTCCTAGTATGTTGCATCTTCGCACTACTAGCTTGCTTGACTTGATTGCTAGGATTGCTTGCTTGGTTGCATCACCCATGTTCCACTCTTACTCGCTTTCTTGGGTTGATGACATATATGCTCATGCCTGTCACATGATATATCTTGATCATTGTCTCTTGTCTCCAATAGTTGCCTCTATGCTTAATGATCTTGGAGACTTGGACACTTCACTTGTGATGCATGCTTGGTTGATTGAGCATATTGTATTTGGTTGTTCTCGCATCATATGCCTCCATACTATGAAATGCTCCCTTGTACTTTCTTATGATGGGCATGATGCATACACTTGTTCGGTATCTTACAACACGAATGATAGGTTTTGCACTTCCGCTAACCTCATTTGTTTTTCCGAGTGTTTGTCATGTTCTTTCATTTTGAAGGATTCACAAGGCATTACCGTCATGAGACATATTGGTTATGTGAAGGCATACATGATGTGCAACTCCAACATCTTCCGGAACATTCTAAAGGTGAACTCCTTCCCTTTGAGCCATCCTCAAATACGCATATTGGATGGGTCACTCTTTCATTGTTGTTTCCTTCTTATTGTCTACATGATACATCTATTGGATGGAGGACCGATATTGGAGATCGACTCTATGGACCTTCACATTGAGGAGCGCTTGGACTTATTGGATGCACCTTCGGTTTTCCACTCTTGCCACAACATCGAGCATAGGTATACCAACACCTCCATATTTGTTGATTGTGCTCATACTCATGCTCGATGGACATATCATACTCACCACAAGTTTGCACCCTATGCATGGATTGACTCACATTATGATTTCCTTGTTGCATCTTGTATTCCCATGTCATCCATGATATATGAACTTGTGCATTTTCTTAGCAAATTTGTAATGATCTTCCTTGATGTCATATTCATACATCATGATCATATTGCCAATCATCAATTGCATGATAACATACACATGGTGAGCATCCATTGCCATATTCATGCTATTGATAAACCGTCTCACTATGACATCATTTTGCACCGTGGTTGCATTCATCATATTCACAACACCTTTGTGTGCACAATGATTGCATTTCCTCCCATGAATGCTTTGCATCTCATTCTAGATCATCTTGATAAGCTTCATGCGCTTTGTCACGACCAATCTTGCCGCACGGACTCATTCTTGCATGATGGACACTTTGTGTGCGCTAACCATTGTATTTCAGTGTTGCTTGTGTTTGCTCTTTTGCATGTCTATCACTCGGCGACACCGTGGACTACTTGGATTGCGCCATATACTCAACCGTCCAACTACAAGTCCCTCTCGACAACCGTTTCCATGGTGATGAGGATCACGATCCGAGGTCGGATCTTTCCCAAGGGAGGGAGATGATGCGGAGCATCCCGTTCATCACCATGTACACTCCGACTACTCTCAAGCCCCAAGGATACGGAGATGGGACCTCGACTATCGCCATTGGACCTAAGGTGAACTCGCTCCTTTCCGAATCTTCCCTTTCGCATGTAAGACATGGATGCTACTTCAGCGCGGACCTTGTGCATGCTCAGTACACCGAGGAGACCTTGGAGAGCCCAGGACCAAGGCCAGCGTCTTGTGAGCGATGGAAGGAGAAGGAAGAAGAAGCCAGGCTACTTTCTGCGGCGGACATCCGCCCCAGCCGGACATCCGGCCCTTGGCCGGACATCCGGCTCATCCGGAAGCCCGGATATCCGGCCCTTCGCCCGAAATCCGGCCCCTCCATCACCGATTGCGTCTGAAGACCCGCCAGCCGGACATCCGGCCCCTAGCCGGACATCCGGCGTCTCGGAAAGCCGGACATCCGGCCCGGCGCCGGACATCCGGCCTCCCCTGCCTGCGTGCAGTGCATCCGGGCCGAGGCCCTTGTACCTCTTCGCCCCCTAGACTATATATACTCCATCCCCTTCCTCTTTCGAAGGTTAGCGTTGATTTAGCTCATTAGATAGAGCTTCGCTCATCCATCGGATCTCCTCCTCGTGAGAGACCGCGGCCCCTCTTCGGAGAAGATCCACCTTGGATTCAAGACCCCCTCTTGGGTGGCTCCCATCAAGACCTCCTCACGGAGAAGAACGGCTACCGTTCGTATCGTCCTTTGTTGACCTTGAATCATGTATCTCCCTTTGTGTTCATCGATCTAGCATTTGTGTGACCGATTCCTTGTTGGTTGAGTGTTTTCCCTCGTTCCTCCACGTGTTTCCCTCTTGTTCTTCCGCGTGTTCTTCGTAATCCACCGTAGGATCCGCTCCAACGTGAAAGATCGTCTATGTAGGGTTCCGCCCTACATCAGAACTTGTCATATGCTATGAGTGAGATCTCCCATATTGCATCCTCACAATCTCAACATAGTAACTATGCATGCCCCATTAAAATAAATCCCATTTGCACTTATGGCATAGCTGACGAGATGATGGTCATAGGCTTTTGCTTCTCTTGTGATGATATTGCCATGCTTCCTTTACATGATTTGCGCAATTCGTCTAGTATGTCATGCCATGATCACATTGTTTCGAATATGCATTGTTTTGGATGTTGTCAATATTCTCCTTGTGATGTTTCCATTAATGCTCATGAGGAGACCCCCATAGTTTCCTCATACATATTAGGAGATCTTGATGCATTTCATACTTTGCATGATTCCCATGATTGTGTACACCATATGCATTCCATAAACAACAATGCTCTAGATATTTCTCATGATGCATTACACAATTTGAGTCTCCATTATGCTATACATAACAACAAACCTATCATGATGGATGACATGTTTCTATATCACGCATCTCATTTATTTGAGCATTGGATATTTTGTGCTAACCGACACATGCATGTGCGCATCATGATGGATGATGTGTACATATACCATGCACACACAATTTTTCCTTTGTCTTTGTTTTGTGTAGGTACTCATGTATACTAAATCAACTTCTCAATCCCAAGAGTTGTGGCTTGCGAGCTCTTGAGAGCAACGATGCTTTGGGATCCCGTGGACTATCCTTGCCACCGTTCTCTTCGCGCAACGAATACGCGCATATCTTCTACTTGGCTCTCACGCGGCTATGGGCTATTTACCACTTGTCACCTTATGCTCATTTTACCGCATTCACATTGCATGCTATGCTTGCTCCTATGCCTTTGCCATGTAACTGTGACCCTTGCTTGCATCTACCCATGATTCACCATTATGATACCTCTATGTGTATTTGCATGCTTGGTGGAGATACTAGTAGCTATTGCCATGATTTCTTTGTGCCCCACGCTATTGATGCTTGTTGTGTTGGGAGAGTCATGATGCCCCATTGCTATTTACACAAGGCCTCTCGCCAATACATTCATGCCATTCTACTCATATCTTGCTTTCATGCTTGTGCTATGTCATGTGCATTATTCATGCCCACTATTTGCACACACGACATGCTTGCCATGATTCCTTCTAGTACGTTGCATCTTCGCACTACTAGCTTGCTTGACTTGATCGCTATGATTGCTTCCTATGTTGCATCACCCATGTTCCACTATTACTTGCTTTCTTGGGTTGATGACATATATGTTCATGCCTCTCACATGATATATCTTGTTCATTGTCTTTTGCCTCCATTAGTTGCATCTCTTATATCACCTTGTATTGAGTGCAACCATACTATGCTTATTGCTCTTGGAGACTTTGACATATTACTTGTGATGCATGCTTGCTTGTTTAAGCCTATTGTCTTTGGTTGTAGTTGCATCTTATGCTTCCATACCATACCACACCTTGTCCTTTCTTATGATAAGAATGATGAGAACACTTGTTGGGTATTTTACCACTCGAATGATAGGTGCTATATTTGCACTAACCTCATTTGTTTTTCCAAGTGTTTGTCATGTTCTTTCATTTGAAGGATTCAAAGGAAGTACAATCACGAGACATATTTGTTATGTGAAGGCATACATGATGTGCGACACCAACATTTTAGAGAAACTACTAAAGGTGACCTCCTTCCTTTGAGCCATCCTCATATATGCATATTGACGGGTCATACTTTCATTATTGTTTCCTTCTTCTTGTCTACATGATGCATATATTTGATGGAGGACCGACATTGGAGATGGACACTATGGACCTTCAAGTTGAGGAGTGCCACCACATCGAGCTATGGTACAACACCTGATGAGGACATCAATACCATTGTTACACCCACAGCCCCTACTGCTACATATACTGGACCAATTACTAGAGCTCACATGCATCAATTAAATTATCGGTACTTTCGTTTCTTGGTAATGATTCTAATGTTCATGAGAATATGATGCTGCCTAAATTGGATACATTTGTTTTGCTTACAAATGAAGGCCCTAGCTTGGAGAAGGATGGACATTGGAGCAAGAACAAGCATGGAGATAATGCCATGCGCAAGGGGAACAAACGGAGTTACAAGTGATGATTTCAGGACTTTGAAGCCACCATAATGGGTGCATGAAGCCTTGGACGAAATATACAAGATGCTACTTCATACATGTCGTCCGAGGCTATTCTAGGTGCCAGCGTCACCTTATTAGTGGGCCAGGCCCTTGTAATTTAGAAATACACAAGTATAGGCTATTTTTAGAGTCCGTATGTGTGGGAAACAAGAGATAGGGTTGATTTGGACCCCTCCACCAAGGGCCACGAAATTCCCCTCTTCCTCCATATATACAGCCCTTAGGGCACCATTTAGACCTTGGGTTTTGTTTAGATTAAAAGTTCGCCATAGCTGCAACTTCGCGTGCCGTTTGTGTTCAACGACCGGACAAAGCGTCCACAGAACCCCACCTTGATCAATAAAGCTTTCATCTTATATTCGCAATATCCAGATTGCAATCTCAGTTTCTTGCTTGTTCTTCGTTTGCTCGCAGGAAACAGGCCCTCGTGGTCAGGTTGATCGTGCTCCGGCGTGGTCAATAACCCTCGGAAGTTGGTTTAGCGATTGCTAAGGCGCGACGTCTCGCACATTCATAGTCGGATCGTCAAGGTCGACTCCCACAGAAACGATAGCCACCATCTCATCGAAACATCGGGACACCTTTGCCTCTATCAACACCTCCCATGACAAATTTGCACCCTATGCATGGTTTGACACCCATTATGATTGTCTTGTTGTACCTATTCCCATGTCATCCATGATATATGAGCTTGTGCGCTTCCTTAGCAAATTTGTTGTGATCTTTCTTGATGGCATATTCATACATCATGATCATATTGCCCATCATCAATTGCATGATAATATACACATGTTGAGCATCCATTGCCATATTCATGCTATTGATAAACCGTCTCACTATGACATCATTTTGCACTGTGGTTGCATTGATAATATCTACAACACATTTGTGTGCACAATGAATGCTTTACATGTCATTTTACATCATTTGGATAAGCATCTCATGCCTTGTCATGAACAATTCCTTTGGACGGTCTCATTCTTACATAATGGACACTTTGTGTGTGCTAACCATTGTATTTCCGAGTGTCGCTTGTGTTTGATCCTTTTGCATATATACCACTACGGAGACACCTTGGAGTACTTGGATTGCGCAATGTCTTCCACTTCGTCCTACTACAAGTCCATCCACGACAACCGTTTCCATGGTGATGAGGATTTCGATCCAAGGTCGGATCTTTCCCAAGGGAGGGGAGATGATGCGGAGCATCCGACGATCATCCCCATGTTCACTCGAGCCTACGCCATTGGACCTAAGGTGAACTCGCTCCTTTCCGAATCTTCCCTTTCCGCATGTGAGACATGGCTACTACCTAAGTTCGATATGCTATGCATCATTAGGTGTCAAGAGGAGCCTTCCGAAGATGCACGTGAAGACGGACGAGCCACCAAGTCCACGGATGAAGAGGACCACGGAAGCGAACAAGGTCACCCCCAGGCCCCGGACATCCGGCCTCCGTGCCCCGGACATCCGGCCCGCCCAGCCCGGATATCCGGCACCTGGCCCGGAAATCCGGCGCCCGCACCGAATCGGCAGATGTGGCGCACCAGCCGGACATCCGGCGGATAGCCGGACATCCGGCGCCTCGTGAAGGCCGGACATCCGCCCCAGCCGGACATCCGGCCTCCCCGAAGCCAGAACATCCGGCCCGGCGGACATCCGGCCTCGCTTTGTGTGTGAACGATAAGGGCGAAGCCCATGTACCCTTCGCCCCTAGACTATATATACTCCATCCCTTCCTCTTTCTAGGGTTAGCTTAGGTTTAGCTCATGTTTGTGTGAGAGCCTTGCTCATCCACTTGGTTACTTCTCCTCGAGCTCGGGACCTCTTGGAGAAGATCCCCAAGCGGTTCAAGACCCCTTCTAGGGTGGACCCCATCAAGACCTCCTCTCGGAGAAGAACGGCTACTCGTGTATCCTTACCTTTGTTGATCTAGAATCTTGTGCCACCTTATGTGATCGATGATCTAGCACTTGTGTGATTGATCTCTTGTTGGTTTAGTGTTTTCTCTCTCGTTTCCCCGTGTTTCCCTCTTGTTCTTCCGTGCTCTTCGTGATTCACCGTAGCATCCGCTCCAGCGTGAAAGATCATCCACGTGGGGTTCCGCCTACATCATCTTGGTATCATGAGCCACGTTGATCACGTTTTGGAGCCCCTACCCGTGTTTTCTAGCTTGATTTTGTTGATTTCGTCCTAAATCCGAAAATCCCCACCAAAAATAGCCCCAATTTTTTTTGTGATTTGTTAGTTTTGATGATGTTTTGTTGATTTTGATCCGTGAATTTGCTTGGTTTCAAGTGGATCTAGCATTCCCCCAAGTTTCCCAATCTTTCCTCCACGAAATCTCTCCAATTTTGCCCCCGAAATCATCAATTTCCGCCCCAAAATCGAGTTCCTCGAGTTCATCCTCGGATTTGGAGCCCGGACATCCGGCCCGAGCCCCGGACATCCGGCCAGCCCGGAAATCCGGCCATTAGCCCGGACATCCGGCTCTGGGCGCATTTAGCTGATTCTGAACATCAGTCCCGAAATCCGGCCCTAACCCGGATATCCGGCCCATGGTCTTCATGCCCTTCCTATTCCTTATCAACCTTGGGAATACATTAGCATGGACTTTGTACTTGGTTTGCCTAGAACTCAAAATGGAAAGGACTCCGTGTTTGTTGTTACGGATAGATTTTCTAAGATGGCACATTTCATACCTTGCAACAAGATAGCGATGCTTCACATATTGCAAATCTCTTTTGTAGGAAATCTTGCGACTCCATGGAGTACCAAAGACAATCGTCTCCGATCGTGGCGTCAAGTTCTTGAGTTACTTTTGGAAGACCCTATCGCCAAGCTCGGAATCAAGCTATTGTTCTCATCGCATACCATCCTCAAACAGACGGCCAAACGGAGGTGACGGACCGCACACTATCGACTCTACTTCGTGTCTTGATCAAGAGGAACATCAAGGAGTGGGAAGCATGTCTACCCATCGCCGAGTACGCCTACAACCATGCAAGACATTCGACTACCGGCAAGTCCCCCTTCGAGGTCGTCTACGGCTTCAACCCATTGTCCCCATTGGACATTCTACCTCTTCCTCTACAAGAGCGCACCAACATGGATGCGAGTGCACGGGCAAGCTACATCAAGAAGATGCATGAGGATACAAGACAAACCATCGAGCACCAAGTACAACGAATAGCGACCAAGCTCAACGTCAACAAGCAACCCATGGTCTTCAACATTGGTGATCTAGTGTGGCTACACCTTCGCAAGGAACGCTTCCCCAAAGAGCATGCAAGTCAAGCTTCTTCCTAGAGCCGATGGACCTTTCAAGGTGCTATGCGCTTCTAGCGACAACGCCTACAAGATCGACCTACCTCGAGACAAGTACAATGTGGCGACATCTTCAGCGTCAAGGACCTCGCACCTTACCATGGAGATGAAGCTTTTGATCCAAGGTCGGATCTCTCCGGGGAGATGATCTGAGCATCCTCGCTCATCCCCATGGGCGTGCCTACATCTCCCTCAACGCCACTAGGACCCATGACAAGAGCCCGAGCTAAGGCTATCGAAGATAAGGTGAATCGCTCCTCTCGAACTCCCTCTTCCTACTCACGAGACATGGCTACTACCTCATTCGGAGACTCTATGTGTAATCAGGTACATGGAGGTGAGCCAGGGATCAACTACTTGCGAGAGCCAAGGCGGCGAGGACTCCAAGCATATGGAAGAAGAAGAAGAGATGCTGCTGAAGGCACAGAGCACGGACGTCCGGCGCCTTCCGGACGTCCGACGAGTCCAGAGACCCGACGATCGGACTCTCCGGACGTCCGGCACTTTGCCACCGAACCAAAACTACAGACGGCCGAAGCCTCCGGACGTCCGACCAAGCCTGCGCCGAACCGAATCTACGGACGACCGACAACTTCCGGACGTCCGGACCGTCACAAAGCTCCGGAAAAACCGACCCTCTCCAGACGTCCGACGCGCCCACGACAGAACTGATTCTACGGACGCCCGAGCCCGTCCGGACGTCCGGACCGTCCCGAGCCTCCGGACTTCCGACGCCTGTGTGTTGACTTCGTTTGGGCCGCAGCCCTTGTACCTCTTCACCCCCTAGACTATATATACTCCTTCTTCCCCAACTTTCTAGGGTTAGCTTTGGTTTAGCTCATGTTTGTGTGAGAGCCTTGCTCATCCACTTGGTTACTTCTCCTCGGAGCTCAGGACCTCTTCGGAGAAGATCCCCCAAGCGGATTCAAGACCCCCTTCTAGGGTGGACCCCATCAAGACCTCCTCTCGGAGAAGAACGGCTACTCGTGTATCCTTACCTTTGTTGATCTAGAATCTTGTGCCACCTTATGTGATCGATGATCTAGCACTTGTGTGATTGATCTCTTGTTGGTTTAGTGTTTTCTCTCTCGTTTCCCCCGTGTTTCCCTCTTGTTCTTCCGCGTGCTCTTCGTGATTAACCGTAGCATCCGCTCCAACGTGAAAGATCATCCACGTAGGGTTCCCCTCTACATCATCTTGGTATCATGAGCCACGTTGATCACGTTTTTGGAGCCCCTACCCCGTGTTTTCTAGCTTGATTTTGTTGATTTCGTCCTAAATCCGAAAATCCCCACCAAAAATAGCCCCAATTTTTTTTGTGATTTGTTAGTTTTGATGATGTTTTGTTGATTTTGATCCGTGAATTTGCTTGGTTTCAAGTGGATCTAGCATTCCCCCATGTTTCCCCATCTTTCCTCCACGAAATCTCTCCAATTTTGCCCCCGAAATCATCAATTTCCGCCCCAAAATCGAGTTCCTCGAGTTCATCCTCGGATTTGGAGCCGGACATCCGCCCGAGCCGGACATCCGCCAGCCCGAAATCCGGCCATTAGCCCGGACATCCGGCTCCTGGAGCGCATTTCGCGCTCGGTTCTGGACATCAGGTCCCGGAAATCCGGCCCTAACCCCGGATATCCGGCCCATGGTCTTTACATGCCCCTTCCTATTCCTTATCAACCTTGGGAATACATTAGCATGGACTTTGTACTTGGTTTGCCTAGAACTCAAAATGGAAAGGACTCTGTGTTTGTTGTTCTGGATAGATTTTCTAAGATGGCACATTTCATACCTTGCAACAAGATAGACGATGCTTCACATATTGCAAATCTCTTTTGTAGGGAAATCTTGCGACTCCATGGAGTACCAAAGACAATCGTCTCCGATCGTGACGTCAAGTTCTTGAGTTACTTTTGGAAGACCCTATGCGCCAAGCTCGGAATCAAGCTATTGTTCTCATCTGCATACCATCCTCAAACAGACGGCCAAACGGAGGTGACGGACCGCACACTATCGACTCTACTTCGTGTCTTGATCAAGAGGAACATCAAGGAGTGGGAAGCATGTCTACCCATCGCCGAGTACGCCTACAACCATGCAAGACATTCGACTACCGACAAGTCCCCCTTGAGGTCGCCTCGGCTTCAACCCATTGTCCCCATTGGACATTCTACCTCTTCCTCTACAAGGCGCACCAACATGGATGCGAGTGCGGGCAAGCTACATCAAGAAGATGCATGAGGATACAAGACAAACCATCGAGCACCAAGTACAGCGAATAGCGACCAAGCTCAACGTCAACAAGCAACCCATGGTCTTCAACATTGGTGCTCTAGTGTGGCTACACCTTCGCAAGAACGCTTCCCGAAGAACATAAGTCCAAGCTTCTTCCTAGAGCCGATGGACCTTTCAAGGTGCTATGCGCTTCTAGCGACAACGCCTACAAGATCGACCTACCTCGAGACAAGTACAATGTGAGCGACATCTTCAACGTCAAGGACCTCGCACCTTACCATGGAGATGAAGCTTTTGATCCAAGGTCGGCTCTCTCCCGGGGGGGGGGGAGATGATGCGGAGCATCCCTCGCTCATCCCCATGGACGTGCCTACATCTCCCTCAACGCCACTAGGACCCATGACAAGAGCCCGAGCTAAGGCTATCGAAGATAAGGTGAATTCGCTCCTCTCCGAACTCCCTCTTCCTACTCACGAGACATGGCTACTACCTCATTCGGAGACTCTATGTGTAATCAGGTACATGGAGGTGAGCCAGGGATCAACTACTTGCGAGAGCCAAGGCGGCGAGACTCAAGCATATGGAAGAAGAAGAAGAGATGCTGCTGAAGGCACGAGCACGGGGCGTCCGCGCCTTCCGGATGCCCGCGAGTCCCGGGACCGGACGATCGGACTCTCCGGACGTCCGGCACTTTGCCACCGAACCAAAACTACAGACGGCGAAGCCTCCGGACGTCCGACCGCCTGCGCCGAACCGAATCTACGGACGACCGACAACTTCCGGACGTCCGGACCGTCCTAAAGCTCCGGACGACCGACCCTCTCCGGACGTCCGAGCGCCATACGACAGAACTGATTCTCACGGACGCCCGAGCCCGTCCGGACGTCCGGACCGTCCCGAGCCTCCGGACGTCCGACGCCTGTGTGTTGACTTCGTTTGGGCCGCAGCCCTTGTACCTCTTCACCCCCTAGACTATATATACTCCTTCTTCCCCAACTTTCTAGGGTTAGCTTTGGTTTAGCTCATGTTTGTGTGAGAGCCTTGCTCATCCACTTGGTTACTTCTCCTCGGAGCTCAGGACCTCTTCGGAGAAGATCCCCCAAGCGGATTCAAGACCCCCTTCTAGGGTGGACCCCATCAAGACCTCCTCTCGGAGAAGAACGGCTACTCGTGTATCCTTACCTTTGTTGATCTAGAATCTTGTGCCACCTTATGTGATCGATGATCTAGCACTTGTGTGATTGATCTCTTGTTGGTTTAGTGTTTTCTCTCTCGTTTCCCCCGTGTTTCCCTCTTGTTCTTCCGCGTGCTCTTCGTGATTCACCGTAGCATCCGCTCCAACGTGAAAGATCATCCACGTAGGGTTCCGCCCTACATCATCTTGGTATCATGAGCCACGTTGATCACGTTTTTGGAGCCCCTACCCGTGTTTTCTAGCTTGATTTTGTTGATTTCGTCCTAAATCCGAAAATCCCCACCAAAAATAGCCCCAATTTTTTTTGTGATTTGTTAGTTTTGATGATGTTTTGTTGATTTTGATCCGTGAATTTGCTTGGTTTCAAGTGGATCTAGCATTCCCCCAAGTTTCCCAATCTTTCCTCCACGAAATCTCTCCAATTTTGCCCCCGAAATCATCAATTTCCGCCCCAAAATCGAGTTCCTCGAGTTCATCCTCGGTTGGAGCCGGACATCCGCCCGAGCCGGACATCCGGCCAGCCGGAAATCCGCCATTAGCCCGACATCCGGCTCTGGGCGCATTCGCGCGCGATTCTGACATCGGTCCCGAAATCCGGCCCTAACCCGGATATCCGCCCTGTACATTTCAGCCATAGCTGCAACCCGCGTGCCGTTTGTGTTCAACGACCAGACAAAGCGTCCACAGAACCCCACCTTGATTAATAAAGCTTTCATCTTATATTCGCAATATCCAGATTGCAATCTCAGTTTCTTGCTTGTTCTTCGTTTGCTCGCAGGAAGCAGACCCTCGTGGTCGGGTTGATCGTGCTCGGCGTGGTCAATAACCTCTCGGAGTTGGTTTAGCGATTGCTAAGGCGCGGCGTCCTCGCCGTTTGTAGTCGGATCGTCAAAGTCGACTTCCTCCAAAGCGAAAACCAACATCTCATCGAAAGGCGGGACACCTTAGCCTCTATCAAGTGGTATCAGATTTCCGGGTTGCTCGGTGAGATTTTACAGATTGTTCGTAGTTTAGATCGAGTCTGTTCTTCATACCTATTGTCCACGAAAAAGCCACAAAAAAATTAGGGTTAGTTCATCATATCCGAACCAATCTGAGCCTTTGCATAATCTTTTTAGGGTTTTGCTTTGTTGAATTTGCGGGTGCATCGTCGTGTCTAGTTGCTGGTCTTAGAGTCTAGTCCTTTAGAGTTTCGAGTTCTGGTCATAAGTTGTCACGTCGCCAGCGCACCATCATCATCGCCCCTGCCACCTACCACCACCGCTCCGAATCCGTGTCTATATACCACCACTGATCCATATCCATATACTACCACCGCTACCACCACCGCTGCCATATACCACCACCATATATCCACCACCAATCCGAGTTCCTTGCATATTAGGTTTGTTTTCGAGATCCATCTAGTTTCCGATTCGTGTTTCTTTGCCGGAGTAGGTTTCGGGAAAAAAAAATCGGTAGAAGAATATTATCAAGAATTACAAACTGGCTTGATTAGATGTGGTATTGTTGAGGAGAATGAAGCTATGCTTGCACGTTTTCTGGGTGGATTAAATAGAGAGATTCAGACCATTCTAGACTACAAGGATTATAATAATATCACTCGATTACTCCATCTTGCTTGTAAAGCTGAACGTGAAGTGCAGGATCGGCGAGCCTTGGCGCGGACTAACTTTTCTGCAGGTCGACCTTCATCATGGACACCACGTGCATCATCTACTTCCACCGTTCTACTACACGGCACCTCCATCGGCTGCCACCTCCAACGTGATACAAGCGCAGGCACAACCACCACTATCGCCAAGAGTACACTGCTTGGGCCTACAGAGCTCTTCTTCTTCCATGGCGTCAACAGGGCACACAAGTGATATTATTTGTCGTCGTTGTAAGGAAAGAGGACATTTTGCGAGAGAATGCCAATCTCAGCGTGTGATGATTGCTCTTGAGGATGGTGGGTATGAGTCGCTAGTGACTATGATGAAGAGACTTTGGCTCTTATTACACATGAAGAACACGGTGGAGATGATTACGATCATGGGACGCAATACATGGCTCTTGAAGATCTTGACAGTATGAATGTTTAGTTGCTCAACGTGTTTTGAGTGTGCAGGTTACAAAGCTGAGCAAAATCAGAGGCATAACTTGTTCCATACAAAGGGAGTTGTGAAGGAGCGTTCTATTAGCGTCATCATAGATGGAGGGAGCTGCAACAACTTGGCTAGCATGGATATGGTGGAGAAGCTTTCTCTCACCACAAGACCACATCCACATCCTTACTACATCCAATGGTTCAACAACAGCGGCAAGGTTAAGGTAACACGTCTTTGTTAGTGTGTATTTTAGTATCTCTACATATGCTGATTCGTTGATTGTGATGTGGTACCTATGCAAGCATGTTCCTATGACTTGGTAGACCATGGCAATTTGATAAAAATTCTGTACACCATGGTAGAAACAATCAGTATACTCTTGTTCACAAGGATAAAAATATTACTTTGCTTCCTATGACTCCTGATTCCATTTTGAAAGATGATATTAATAGAGCTAATAAAGCAAAACAGGAGAAAAATAGGAGTGAAAATCAGATTGTGGCAAAAGAATTTGAGCAACAAATGAAGCCTAATAATAAACCATCTAATGTTGCTTCTGAAATTAAACTGAAAAGTGCATGTTTATTTGCCACCAAATCTGATATTGATGAGCTAGATTCTAGCAAATCTGTTTGCTATGCTTTTGTGTGCAAATAGGCATTATTTTCATTCGAGGGCGTGCCTTCCTCTTTGCCCCTGCTGTCACTAACATTTTGCAGGGAGTTCACCGACGTCTTCCCACAAGGCGTGCCACGGGATTACCACCTATTCGAGGGATTGAGCATCAAATTGACTTAATTCCGGTGCATCGCTACCAACCGTGCACCATACCGTACCAATCCGGAGGAGGCGAAGGAGATTATCGTCAAGTCAGGAGCTGCTCGACAAAGGTTATATCGCGAATCTCTTAGTCCTTGTGTTGTTCCTATTATACTAGTGCCTAAAAAGGATGGTGCGTCGGCGTATGTGTGTTGATTGTAGAGGCATTAATAATATTACTATTCGTTATCGCCATCCTTTTCCTAGGCTAGATGATATGCTTGATGAATTGAGTGGCTCTACAATATTCTCCAAAGTTGATTTATGTAGTGGATACCATCAAATTCCTATGAAATTGGGAGATGAATGGAAAACAGCATTTAAAACTAAGTTTGGATTATATGAGTGGTTAGTCATGCCTTTTGGGTTAACTAATGCACCTAGTACTTTCATGAGATTAATGAGCGAAGTTTCGTGCTTTCATTGGACGATTTGTGGTAGTTTACTTTGATGATATACTGATTTATAGCAAATCTTTGGAAGAACATTTGGAACATTTACGTGCTGTTTTAATGCTCTCGTGATGCACGTTTGTTTGGTAACCTTGGGAAGTGCACCTTTTGCACCGACCGAGTATCTTTTCTTGGCTATGTTGTTACTCCACGAGGAATTGAAGTTGATAAAGCCAAGATTGAAGCTATTGAGAGTTGGCGCAGCCCAAACGGTCACACAAGTGAGGAGTTTTCTTGGACTCGCTGGTTTCTATAGGCGTTTTGTGAGAGACTTTAGCACCATTGCTGCACCTCTCAATGAGCTTACAAAGAAGGATGTGCCTTTTGTTTGGGGTACCGCATGGAAGAAGCCTTCACGGTATTGAAAGATAAGTTGACACATGCTCCTTTACTCCAACTTCCTGACTTTAATAAGACTTTTGAGCTTGAATGTGATGCTAGTGGAATTGGATTAGGAGGTGTGTTATTACAAGATGGCAAACCTGTTGCATACTTTTACGAAAAATTGAGTGGGCCTAGTCTGAACTATTCTACTTATGACAAAGAATTATATGCTCTTGTTCGGACTTTAGAGACATGGCAACATTATTTATGGCCCAAAGAATTTGTTATACATTCTAATCATGAATCTTTGAAACATATTAAAAGTCAAGCTAAACTGAATCGTAGACATGCTAAATGGGTTGAATTCAATGAGACTTTCCCGTATGTCATTAAACACAAGAAGGGTAAAGAAAATGTTATTGCTGATGCTTTGTCTCATCGATATACTATGCTTTCACAACTTGACTTCAAAATATTTGGTTTGGAGACCATCAAAGATCAATATGTGCATGATGCTGATTTTAAAGATGTAATGCAGAATTGTAAAGAAGGAAGAACATGGAACAAGTTCGTTATTAATGATGGTTTTGTGTTCCGTGCTAACAAGCTATGCATTCCTGCTAGCTCTGTTAAGTCTTTTGTTGTTGCAGGAGGCGCATGGAGGAGGATTAATGGGACACTTTGGCGTCAAGAAGGCGGAGGATATACTTGCTACACATTTCTTTTGGCCAAAGATGAGGCGGGATGTTGAGCGTTTTGTTGCTCGCTGCACTACATGTCAAAAAGCTAAGTCACGACTCAATCCTCATGGTTTATATATGCCTTTGCTGTGCCTAGTGTTCCTTGGGAGGATATATCTATGGACTTTGTTTTAGGTTTACCTCGGACATAGAAGGGAGGGATAGCATATTTGTTGTCGTGGATAGATTCTCGAAAATGGCACACTTTATACCATGTCATAAAAGCGATGATCTTTATTAATGTTGCTGATTTGTTCTTTCGTGAAATTATTAAGCTTGCATGGTGTGCCAAATACTATTGTTTCAGATCGTGATACTAAATTTCTTAGCCACTTTTGGAGATGTTTATGGGCTAAGTTGGGGACTAAACTGCTTTTTAGTACTACTTGTCACCCCAAACCGATGGACAAACTGAAGTAGTCAATAGAACATTGTCTACTATGCTTAGGGCTGTTTTGAAGAATAATAAGAAAATGTGGGAAGAATGCTTGCCTCATATTGAATTTGCTTATAATCGTTCATTGCATTCTACTACTAAGATGTGCCCTTTTGAAATTGTGTATGGCTTCCTACCTCGTGCACCTATTGATTTGTTGCCTCTTCCATCTTGGAGAAGGTTAATTTTGATGCTAAAGAACGTGCTGAATTGATTTTAAAATGCATGTGATAACTAAGGAAAACATTGAGCGTATGAATGCTAAATATAAACGTCTTTGGAGATAAGGGTAGAAAACATGTTGTCTATGCACTGGAGATCTTGTTTGGTTACATTTGCGTAAGGATAGGTTTCCTAATTTGCATAAATCAAAGCTAATGCCACGTCTTGATGGTCCATTTAAGGTGTTAGAGAAAATAAATGATAATGCATATAAACTTGAGCTGCTGCAGATTTTGGGGTTAATCCACTTTTAACATTGCAGATTTGAAGCCTTATTTGGGTGAGGAATATGAGCTTCCGTCGAGGGCGACTTCATTTCAAGAAGGGAGGATGATGAGGACATCAATACCATTGTTACACCCACAGCCCCTCTTGCTACATATCTTGGACCAATTACTAGAGCTCACATGCGCCAATTAAATTATCAAGTACTTTCGTTTCTTGGTAATGATTCTAATGTTCATGAGAATATGATGCTGCCTAAAGTGGATACATTTGTTTTGCTTACAAATGAAGTCCCTAGCTTGGAGAAGGATGGACATTGGAGCAAGAACAAGCATGGAGATAATGCCATGCATAAGAGGAACAAACGGAGTTACAAGTGATGATTTCAGGACTTTGTAGCCACCATAATGGGTGCATGAAGCCTTGGACGAAATATACAAGATGCTACTTCATAAATGTCGTCTCGAGGCTATTCTAGGTGCTTTGCGTCACCTTATTAGTGGGCCAGGCCCTTGTAATTTCGAAATACACAAGTATAGGCTATTTTTAGAGTCCGTATGTGTGGGGAAACAAGAGATAGGGTTGATTTGGACCCCTCCACCAAGGGCCACGAAATTCCCCTCTTCCTCCATATATACAGCCCTTAGGGCACCGTTTAGACCTTGGGTTTTGTTTATATTAAAAGTTCGCCATAGCTGCAACTTGCGTGCCGTTTGTGTTCAACGACCGGACAAAGCGTCACAGAACCCCACCTTGATCAATAAAGCTTTCATCTTATATTCGCAATGATGTAGGGTGGAACCCTCGTGGGCGATCTTTCACGTTGGAGCGGATCCTACGGGGAATCACGAAGAACGGCGGAAGAACACGAGGAAATCACGGGGAGGAGCGAGGAAAACACTCAACCAACAAGGAATCGGTCACACAAATGCTAGATCAAAGAACACAAAGGGAGATACATGATTCAAGGTCAACAAAGGGCGATACAAGCGGTAGCCGTTCTTCTCCGTGAGGAGGTCTTGATGATGGTCTTCTCCGCAAAGGGAGGTCTTGAATCAAAGGTGGATCTCCTCCGAGAGGGGCCTCGGTCTCTCTCGGGAGTAGATCCGTATGGATGAGCGAAGCTCTATCTATGAGCTAAATCAACGCTATCCTAAAAGAGGAAGGGATGAAGTATATATAGTCTCGGGGCGAAGGGTACTAGGGACAAGTCCGTATGCCTTCTTGTGCAGTGACGAGGAGGCGGATGTCGGGCGTCGGGCGGATGTCGGGCTTTCCCGAGACGCAGGATGTCCGGGCTAGGGGCGGATGTCCGGGCTGGCGAAGTCTGTTCGGCGAATCGGGTGCGGGCGCTGGATTTCGGGCGAGTGGCGGATATCCGGGCTTCGTGGGAGGCCGGATGTCCGGGGCTGGGGCGGATGTCCGCCCTGTAGTCTTCTTGGCAGTGTGATGGGCGCCGGATGTCGGGCTCGGGCGGATGTCCGGCTTCTGGAAGGGCGGATGTCGGGCTGGGGCGGATGTCCGGGGCTGTAACATCTGGCTCTTCTTCCTTCTCCTCTTCCATGCTTCGCGCATGCTTGGCCTTGGTCCTAGGGCTCTCCATGGTCTCCTCGGGTGTACTGAGTATGCACAAGGTCCGCGCTTGAAGTAGCATCCATGTCTTACATGCGGAAAGGAAGATTCGGAAAGGAGCGAGTTCACCTTAGGTCCAATGGCGCATAGTCGAGGTCTCATCTTATGTATCCTTGGGGCTTGGAGAGTAGATGGAGTGTACATGGGGATGGCGTGGGATGCTCGCATCATCTCCCTCCCTTGGGAAAGATCCGACCTCGGATCGTGATCCTCATCACCATGGAAGCGGTTGTCGTGACGGACTTGTAGTTGGACGAAGTTGAAGACATGGCGCCATCTAAGTAGTCAAAGTGTCGCGGAGTGATAGACATGCAAAAGAGCAAACACAAGCAACGATCGGAATACAGCGGTTAAGCGCACAAAGTGTCCATCATGTAAGAATGAGTCCGTGCGGCAAGATTGGTCGTGACAAAGCGCATGAAGCTTATCAAGATGATCTAGAATGAGATGCAAAGCATTCATGGGAGGAAATGCAATCATTGTGCACACAATTGTGTTATGAGTATGAGCAATGCAACCACGGTGCAATATGATGTCATAATGGGATGGTGCATCAAAAGCATGAACATAGCAATGAGTGCTTAACATGTGAATGTCATCATGCAATTGATGGAGGACCATATGATCATGATGTATGAAAATGCCATCAAGGAAGATCACAACAAATTTGCTAAGGAAGTGAACAAGCTCAAATATCATGGATGACATGGGAATACAAGATGCAACAAGGCAATCATAATGTGTGCCAATCCATGCATAGGGTGCAAACTTGTGGTGAGAAGGATATGTCCATCGAGCATGACATGTATGAGCACAATCAACGAATATGGAGATGGTGGTGTACCAATGCTCGATGTCGTGGCATGAGTGGAATTCCAAAGATGCATCCAATAAGTGCGAGCGCTCCTCAATGTGAAGGTCCAAAGAGCCAATCTCCAATGTTGCTCCTCCATCCAATAGATGTAGCATGTAGACAACAAGAAAGAAACAACAATGAGAGAGTGACCCATCCAATATGCGTATTTGAGGATGGCTCAAAGAGAAGGAGTTCACCTCAAGAAAGTTCTCAAAGATGTTGGAGTCGTACATCATGTATGTCTTCACATATCCAATATGTCGCATAACGGCACCGCCTTGTGAATCCTTCAAAATGAAAGAACATGGCAAACACTCGGAAAAACAAATGAGGTTAGCGGAAATGCAAAACCTATCATTCGAGTGGTAAGATACCCAACGAGTGTATGCATCATGCTCATCATAAGAAAGTACAAGGGAGCGTTTCATAGTATGGAGGCATATGATGCAAGAACAACCAAATGCAATAGGCGCAATCAAACAAGCATGCATCACAAGTAATATGTCAAAGTCTCCAAGATCAATAAGCATAGTATGGTTGCACTCAATACAAGTGGATATGAAAGAGGCAACTAATGGACACAAGAGACAATGATCAAGATATATCATGTGAGAGGCATGAGCATATATGTCATCAACCCAAGAAAGCAAGTGATAGTGGAACATGGGTGATGCAATATAGCTAGCAATCATAGAGATCAAGTCAAGCAAGCTAGTAGTGCAAAGATGCAACATACTAGGAGGAATCATGGCAAGCATGTCATTGGTGCAAATATTGTGCATAAATAATTCACATGACATAGCACAAGCATGAAAGCAAGGTATGAGTAAAATGTCATCAATGTATTGGTGAGAGACCATATGTAAATAGCAATGGGACATCATGACTCTCCCAACACAACAATCAACAATAGCATGGGGCACATGATAAACATGGCAAAAGCAACAAGGATCTCCACCAAGCATGCAAATACACATAGGAGTAGCATAATGGTGAATCATGGGTATATGCAAGCAAGGGTCACAATTGCATGGCAAAGGCATAGAAGCAATCATAGCATGCAAAGTGAACACGGTAAAATGAGCATGAATCGACAAGTGGTAAATAGCCCATAGCCGTGTGAGAGCCAAGTAGAGGAGTTGCGCGTAGTCCTTGCGCGAAGGGGACGTTGGTGAGTATAGTCCCTGGGATCCCAAAGCATCATTGCTCTCAAGAGCTCGTTTAAATCAACTCATGGGATTGAGATGTTGGCGAGTGTATGTGATACCTACACAAAACAAAGACAAAGGAAAAATTGTGTGTGCGTGGTAGATGTACACATCATCCATCATGATGCATACGTGCTTGTGTTGGTTAGCACAAAATAGCCAATGCTCAAATAAATGAGATGCGTGATATAGAAACATGTCATCCATCATGATAGGTTTGTTATTATGTATGGCATAATGGAGACTCAAATTGTGTAATGCATCATGAGTAATATCTAGAGCATTGTTATTCATGGAATGAATATGGTGCAAGCAATTATGGGAATCATGCAAAGTATGGGATGAATCGAAATCTCCTAACATGTATGAGGAAACTATGGGGGCCTCCTCATGAGCAATAGCGGAAACATCACATGGAGAAAATGGACATCATCCAAAACAATGCATATCCGAAGCTAGGAGGGCATGGCATGGCATATGAGATAAAGGATGCAAAGGGAGCATATCAATATCATCACAAGAAAAACAAATGCCAATAACCATGGGCTTGTCATCTATGCCATATGTGCAAATTGGGTTTATTTTAATGGCATATGCATAGTCACTATGAAGAGATTGCAAATAAGACATATGATGGATCTCATGCATAGCATATGACAAGTCAAGCGGATTAGCAAACATGATGTGACCTAAAGAATTGTCACAAGAAATCCTATGTAACATGGCATCACAACTAATAGACTCCACATGAGAATCATCATATTCATCATAAATGGGCAAATCATCACATGGGGAAATCATACTAGCATGAAGCATGGTACTAGGTGGATCAACATCATGCAAGCAATCAATCTCAAGAATGTCCACTAGTGGGACTAGAGCATCACCGTCACCTATGTTACCTTTGTCATTCCACTCAAGTGGTGTAGGTGAGGTGGGAAAGACCAAATTGTGGTCATCTTCATCTTGATGGAACCATGTGGGGGGTGCATCATATTCCACCATGGCCATCGTCTTGTCCAAAGGGAGGACGAAGTAAATCGAGGATCGGCGCGTCATCATAAATGGGACCTAGCACCAAATGAGAAGACACAATAGAGGTAGAGGTCAAGTTGTTAGAAATGCAAATGGCCTCACTAGACCTATCAACTATCTCACTCTCTCTATGTGGTGGTTCACTCACTCCCTCAAAATAGGTGCACTCAAACTCACGTATGGTGGAGTCACTCATCTCATTCAAGTGGTGGGGGTTGTGGCTCTCCTCACATGGGAATTGGGGCAACACATATATGGGGCTAGTGGTGAAGTCACTCTCACTCTCAATATGGTGGAAAAAAGTCACTCAAGTCATCGGACGTCGCCCGTGGTGAAGGAAAATCCGTGCTCAACCGTCTCGTAGTGGTAAATGCGTGGATGAAGGCGAAGATGGCTCAACATCACTCTAGCCTCCTAAGATGGAAGCATCATCCGTGCTCGCCACCTTGTCGCTTGCCTCCAAAGCTTGGTCCTTGAAGGTCTCCGTAGTTGTACTTGTCGCGCACCATCTTGAAAAAGAGTCAAGGTAGACTCGGCATCATCAATGCCACAAAGAGGGATGGCGGTGAAGTTGCACTTGGGAGCATCGTCTTGGAGCTTGTCGGGCTTGGACATCTTGGTGGTACTAGCCACATGCTTGTCGTGAGAGCTTGGTGGCATGAAGTGTGCTTGGGGTGGAGAAGCCTTGGCCTTCATGAATTCTTGTTCCGCCTTGAGAGCACCAATGTAGTAGTCGTCGATGGACTTGTAGTTCTCGAGGAAGATGGTCTTGGAGATGTCGTTGTGCAATCCCATCATGAAGTGGAACTTCATTGACATGGGGTCGTCCACGCCGGCTCGTCGCAAGGCAATCTTCATCTCCTTGAAGTACGTGTCGATGGACTTGGATCCTTGGATGGTGTTCTCCAATTGGCGTCGAAGTTGTTCCGTGTAGGTTGGAGGCACGAACTCTCGCCGCAAAGCTCTCTTCATCTTGGACCAACTCATCTCGGAGCACTCGAAGGTGTGTGAAGCCACCATGTCGGCGTGGTCGTGGAAGTTTCTTGTGGCGCACTTCACTTGATCTTGGGAGGAACTTGATGTAGCGTGAGGTAGTCGTCCATCAAACGCTCCCACTCGAGGTACTCCTCGGGTTCTTGAGTCCCATAGAAAGGAATCTCGTGGTCGATGTCGAGGTCGTAGTAGCTCGTGGAAGTCGCGGACTTGAGCTTGGGAGCTTCTCTTGGCGTAGTCTTGGGGTTCTTGTTGGCGAAGATGTCGTATATCCGGCGAAGATGCCTTGAAGTCGCTTGGCGAAGATGCCAAGGGAGATGGTGAAGTCGTTGGCGGTTGTTGATGTTGAGCTCTTGACCTTCACGTTCTTGTTGATGATGGTGTCGATGCCGATGTGATCTTGCGGAGATGGTAGCAGGGAGCATGTGCTCTTGGCGTCTTCTCGAAGATGAGGAAGATCGCTTGTAGGACTTGATGAGGGCTTTGATCTCCTCCATTTGAGCTTGCATCTTGGCGTTGGAGTTGTTGTTCGTGGCATCGAACTTCGTCGTTGTTGTTGTAGACCGAAGGTGAAATGCCTTGCCTATCCATCACAAAACTCGAGCAAATATGAGTGGGAGAAAGAGAAGAACTTATACCAATGTACCTTGACCGATGTTGAAAATGAATCAAGTTCACCCAAATGCGGACAATGAAATAGCACTATTGGTACCAATCCTTGTCGGTTCTCACACCTACACAAGTAAAGCTTATGGAGGAGCTCGGTGAGGATAGTGGCACAAAATTTAATGCAAAATGTTAGCAAGAGTCAATAATGTTGAAAGAGATTCACAAATTAGCAAGTGAAACAAATGGACCAATAGCAAAGAATGGCACACGGAAACACACACGGATAGATAAATGGGGTCGTGCAACCAAGGAATGAGCTCAAAATGTGGAATCCACCAAAAGCGCTCGTGTTGCACAACTCAAGAGAGAGCTATACGATTGCTCAATAGGCGGATATGACACTTGTGCACAACCTACAAGATGCAAAATGGATAAACTTCTATCCCAAATATGCTATGTATGTATGGTTCCCGGTGTTTCTCTCACAATGATCCAAGATGATCAAGTATGATACCATATGATATATTTGGATGCTATGGCTATTGCTTACAAGCTCTTTGCTATTTTTCTTTTGCTTAAAAGCTTATTCTCTTTTTTTTCTATGGCCACTTTTGCACAATGCACAAACCAATATAGCTATTGTGTATATGTGGGAACGATATTGTGACACAATGGATGATATGATGATACCAAGATGATATGGTATGTATGCAATGGATGGTGTAGATCACTAATGTGCACAAGTAACGTTGCCGGAAATACTCAAATGGCTAGTCTCGATAGGCAAATAGCATAAAATGGGCTAGGGTTATCAATGCAATTTGCAAGGGAATATACAATGGTGTCGTCGAGGTTACCGTCCTTTATGATGATGAGTGGCGGTGTTCTTGATGTAGATACCAAGATGATGGAAACTTCGTCCCTAAGTGGCGAAACACCTTAGGAAGCGGAAAACCCATGAACTCAAAATCTCAAGGACAAATGTCAAATGGTGGTAGCGGGAATGCGGTGGTGGTTTGCACTTGGCAATGCGGAAGTGGAATGATGGGCTATACACGTGTAGGAGTTGAATTTGCCGTCCCTAAGTGGCGAAACACCTTAGGAGACACAAGCCACAACTCAAACAAGCTCAAACAACTATTGGGTTAAGTTGGAATTGGTTGAAGTGTATGGTGGGCAAGGTTATGTGGAAGTGGTGGTGGTGGTTGATGAAGAAGCAATCGTCCTAAGTGGCGAAACACCTTAGGAGACTCGAATCACTACTCAAGCAACCACTAATGCTATGGGGAACAAAATTGGTTAGGTTGCGGAAGTCGGTGGTGGCTATGCCGAGGATGTGGCGGAAGCCCTAGGCAAAGATGCCAAAGTTCACAAAATTTGATGGAGTCAAATGGTGATGGTAGTATTTTTATGGGAAGGGGGATGTCAATAGCTTCAAAACGAGCTAAAGAACGTCAAAATCGGACTCCGGATGAATTAGTTATGGCCGAAACGGTGAAACGGAAAAAATAGAAATGCCAGGGGCCGGATATCCGGGGGTCGGGGCCGGATTTCCGGGGGTGAATGTCCAGAATCAAGCGGATTTGATGCTCCAGGGCCCGGATGTCCGGCTTGGGGCCGGATGTCGGCGGATGGCGGGATGTCGACTGAGGCCTGGATGTCGGCCCGACGGATCGATCTCGTTTAGGCGGAAATTTTTTGAATTGGGGCGGAAATTGATGATTTCAAGGTCAAAATTTGATGGATTTCATGAAGGAAAGATGGGGAAACTTGGGAAATGCTAGATCCACTCGAAACCAAGCAAATCCATGGATCAAAATCAACAAAACATCATCAAAACTAACAAATCACAAAAAAAATTGGGGCTATTTTTTGGTGGGGATTTTCGGTTTAGGGCGAAATCAACAAAATCAAGCTAGAAAACATGGGGTAGGGACTCCAAAAGCGTGATCAACGTGGCTCATGATACCATAGATGATGTAGGGCGGAACCCTCGTGGGCGATCTTTCACGTTGGGCGGATCGTGCGGGGAATCACGAAGAACGGCGGAAGAACACGAGGAAATCACGGGGAGGAGCGAGGAAAACACTCAACCAACAAGGAATCGGTCACACAAATGCTAGATCAAAGAACACAAAGGAGATACATGATTCAAGGTCAACAAAGGGCGATACAAGCGGTAGCCGTTCTTCTCCGTGTGGAGGTCTTGATGATGGTCTTCTCCATAAAGGGAGGTCTTGAATCCAAGGTGGATCTTCTCCGAAGAGGGCCTCGGTCTCTCTCGGGAGTAGATCCAGTATGGATAATGACTCTATCTATGAGCTAAATCAACGCTAACCCTAAAAAGAGGAAGGGGATGAAGTATATATAGTCTCGGGCGAAGGGTACAAGGGACAAGTCCGGATGCACTGCCATGAGCGGGGAGGCGGATGTCAGGCGTCGGGCGGATGTCGGGCTTTCGAGGCGCCGGATGTCCGGGCTAGGGGCGGATGTCGGGCTGGCGAAATCTGGTTCGGCCGAATCGGGTGCGGGCGCCGGATTTCGGGCGAGTGGCGGATATCCGGGGCTTCGTGGGAGGCGGATGTCCGGGGCCTGGGGGCGGATGTCGGGCCTGTAGTCTTCTGGCGGTGTGATGGGCGCCGGATGTCGGGCTGGGGCGGATGTCCGAAGCTTCGGGAAGGGCGGATGTCGGGCTGGGGCGGATGTCCGGGCTGTAACATCTGCTCTTCTTCCTTCTCCTCTTCCATGCTTCGCGCATGCTTGGCCTTGGTCCTTGGGCTCTCCATGGTCTCCTCGGGTGTACTGAGTATGCACAAGGTCCGCGCTTGAAGTAGCATCCATGTCTTACATGCGGAAAGGAAGATTCGAAAGGGCGAGTTCACCTTAGGTCCAATGGCGCATAGTCGAGGTCTCATCTTATGTATCCTTGGGGCTTGGAGAGTAGATGGAGTGTACATGGGGATGAGCGTGGGATGCTCCGCATCACGCAATATCCAGATTGCAATCTCAGTTTCTTGCTTGTTCTTCGTTTGCTCGCAGGAAACAGACCCTCGTGGTCAGGTTGATCGTGCTCCGGCGTGGTCAATAACCTCTCGGAGTTGGTTTAGCGATTGCTAAGTAGCGGCGTCCTCGCCGTTAAATAGTCGGATCGTCAAAGTCGACTTCCTCCAAAGCGAAAACCAACATCTCATCGAAAGACGGGACACCTTAGCCTCTATCACATACCATATCATATTGGTATCATATCATCCATTGTGTCTCAAGTTTGTTCCCGCATATACACAATTGCTATCTTGGTTTGTGCATTGTGCAAAATTGGCCATACAAAAAGAAAGAAAAGAGAATAAGCTTTTAAGCAAAAGAGAGCAAAGAGCTTGTAAGCAAGTGCCATAGCATTATACCACATAGCATATAAGATTGTCATATCCGATCATCTTGGATCATCTTGAGAGAAACACCGGGAACTATACATACATAGCATACCTGGGATAGAAGTTTATCCATTTTGCATCTTATAGGTTGTGCACAAGTGTCGTATCCGCCTATTGAGCAATCGTGCTACCGTCTCTCTTGAGTTGTGCAACACGAGCGTTTTCCGTGGATTCCACATTTTGTGCTCATTCCTTGGTTGCACGACCCCATTTATCTATCCGTGTGTGTGTTTCCGTGTGCCATTCTTTGCTATTGGT